>VXAV01001344.1:91819-107653 GCA_013399715.1 Alectura lathami
TCAGGCAACTGTCTTCTCTGTACATGTGTCTGTTTAATCATGAGTATTTGTTTTTGTATGTAGGTTCATTCTTTTATTATCTTCAGTTTAAGTTTCTTAAAAATGAACACTAATGGTTGCTGCACTTGGTGCTGCCTGCTGTCTCCAAAGAGTGGCAGAGCCTGCTCTGAGAGAAGAGGATAGTATATAATGAATCTGAGACAAGTTTGTATGCTGAGCTTGGCTCCTGCAAGTTTCCCTAGTGAAAGCTGTAGGAAAACATATACTTAATAGGATTCTGGAATCAAGCTCTAAAGCACAGATCTCTTCCATTTCTTACACGGCCTCTTTTGTGTCAGGCTACAAACAGTGGAGGTATCTTACTGGTTTGTCCCTTTCAAGGAAGCGTTCTGGCTTTGAAGGCACCTGTTGGCACACTGTCCCTGGCACGCACTTTCTAGAAATTCTGGAGCCTGTGTGTGTTATCCTTCTGGCTCAGCTCACATCTGATAAACTTACCAGAAACTCAAATTATCATTACGTAAAGCCTCCAGTGGTAATTATCCAAAACATACCTTTTGAATTACAGTAATTACTGACTAAGCATTATCACTCTGCCCTTTAGGGTTAAGTGTACTCAGGCTATCAATCTGTTTCACTGATCACAGCCCTGATCAAGCAGCTGTATATTCAGCAGCATAAATCTGCCGGTGGTTATGTGCAGGTCTCCACCTACACCGGGAGCTAATAGTCTTTTATGTTCAACATCCTCAAGGATAAGGAGATAATGGGGTTCTGGAGAGCTGTTGAGATTATGTGGAGAAAAATGGCTGTGAATGGGCTGACTTCATGTTGATAAATTTCTTTTTGTGATGTTACTGGCTGTTGATAAATTGGTGTGCAAAATGAACATAGCCTCCTCCACCTTTAGGAATTAAAAGCAGCTCCCCCAGCTCCTGGCACCTTAATATTTACCTAACTCCTTGATTGAGGTTTATGTCACAGTAGTGAAATTCAAGTTGGGGAGTTGAATCCTTCCCTTTCTTCCCTTCTTCCGCCACATTTTAATTAATTCCTGTTAATTCCCTTGCCTTTACAGAAAGATGCTTTCGTAAGGCTCTGACAACAAGAACGCAACCAAGCTGCCAACAAAGGGTGGTAGCAGCTCAACTAGCAGGCCAGGTTACTTTTAAAGATTATTTCTTTAGAAATTTGAAGATTTTCTGGGAGTGCAAGCAACCAAGGGAACTCAATTTTCCTTAATATAGGAAACAAAAACCAACCTGCTAAGAGTTGAATTAAAAAAAAAAAAAAAAGCACAACAATTGACAAAAAACAAAACAAACCAACAGCAAAACCCCCAACGCTGGTATAAAAGAAGTCTTGAGTTTGGTTGATGCTATTGGAGTGTGTTCTTGTCTGCCATCCTCTGAAGTTCCTAACTATTATTGACAATACATGTGAGTGTTGAACTTGCCTGTGACATTTTACATCAGGAATTTCTCATGCAATTATAATCCTGTGTGACTGAGACCTGGTACAAGAATGCAGAGGTAATGACTATTTAATGAACACAAAATGTGACAAGGTGCATTAAAGTTCTGTCACAGCTAGCAGTGAGGAGACAGGGCAGGGAAATTGTCCCTGGTCTGCTTGCAGTGGGGTAGATGAGGGACAGCATCTTCACCTTCTGAAGTAACTTTTAATTCTATTTTTTTATTATACAGGCTGCAGGAAGAGCATAGTGTAAATGCAGAAAGGATGGGCAAATGCATTGCCTGGGATAGGGCATAGTGTGGGGATATTTTTCTAGCTAGATTCCTGGTAAAGCTGTATTACAGGTAAAGGTCATAAAAACTTGGCTCGTGCTAGCTCAGTTTATTTATTTCCCAACGCAGAAACAGCTGCAGATATCTGTAAAGATATGTACCTGTGATCCAGGGTGGGACAGGATGTTTAACAAGGCGTGAGAGAGCAACTTGTTTTTTAAAATTCAAGTAAAAAGTCAAAATAATAGACTGAGTAGAGTGGTGGTAAGGAAGGAAAATTACAATTTCTCTTAGCAAATGTTTTACTTGCATGTTCCAGGCATCTAGGAATTTTGAGCGTGCTGCTGACTCGGGGCAGTGGATTTTGTTCTTTATTTTGTCTGTTTAAGGAGAAATGAAATCTATATCCTGTAGCTATACCAGCTAAAGGTAACAAAAATCTGGATGCAAAAAAAAAATATATCATGAAGGGAAATGCATTTTCCTGTCCATAGTGTTTGGTTCAGCATAATTAACATGAATAATGAAAGACAATTTTCTGATAGTTATTATATTAGAGAGCTTAGCTGACTCATAACTGCCCCCATGACACAGCCAGAATGCAAATTACTTGTATGGAAATAGTGCAGAGCTGCTTTGATTAAAATGTGATACATATTTTGAATTAAAAATATTCAAGGTCTTGCAAAATGACCTTAATGTCATTCCCCCCCCTCAAGCCACGAAGGGAATTTGCATAGTGATCTCTAGACAGCTTTCTTCTTTCCCCTGTTTGAATTGGCAGGGCCTGGTACTCACAGGAAAGCAGCATCTCACTTTATTCCTTTTCTGAGCCCAGCTAAGGTGGAATAAAGTTATAAGCAGAGTTTACGCTGGGTAACCTGCTTGTGGCTGGCTCATGTGGCACAAGTGCCGGTTTGTATGGGCACAAAGCCAACAGAGCCTCAGTTCCCTTTCAGTTTTCAACCAAGCTTGATCCAGGCTCGTTCAAATTTTAAAGGACTTGAGACCTGTGCTTACGGACCTCCTAGCAAATCTCTCTGGGGGCTATTTGTTTGAAATCACATCGGACTAGATGACTCGCTCCTCAAATCTGGTTTGTGCAGCCAAATCCCATGTCAAATTTCTAGCCCAGCTAAGCTCCTGCTGCCATGCTCTCTTCCTCCTCTGCCTGATGTTGTTTGTTTCCCTGTAGTGTGGGGAAAGACATGAGTTTTTTTTTTTTTTAAACACAAAAAGCCTTTCCATTTTGCAGCCCAGAGCCTTATCTCTTGTCTCCCAATTCCCCACCATTAATTAATTACACTTTTCTTTTGACCCTGTTCATTGTTTTTTCATTTTTTGGTACCTGGAGGAATGTGTGATAAGGACTTAGTGAAGTTATCACTAATCCACATTATCTGCAGGGATGCTGCCTCACTCATCTTTGCACCAAAATCTATTATTCTTCCATCTCCCACTGTTCAGTATTACTCTCCTATTGTACTGTTTTCTGAGCTGACAATTAACAGCAGTATTTCTTTTTCAGGCTAAGGATTAAAATAGGCAAGACATTAAGACCTGAGCTGCATTAAAAATGGGAGTTGGAGCTTTTGTCCTGGCCACTCAGCGATGGAGCTGTATCCTGACGTTACCACCGCTATTTGTAAAGGCCTTGATTCTTCCTCCTGCAGAACGAACAGCTTCTGAAGACTCACCTCTCCCCCCTGCACCCAAATAAAGCTCAGTCACTGCAATATTCAGGATTTCACATTACAACAGGTATCACTGAGGGAGCAGGTGACTGGCTTGCCTGGAGGTGGCACGATCTGGGTCATGCTGCCTTGCTCACTGTTGGGTTGGGTGGCTCGTACTCATGTCAAACCCTTGAGTGATTTGTTTGTTAATCTTTTTGCTTTTTTATTAATTAGAGTGGTTTTAAGAGAGCTGAGGAAGTGGGAAGGACAGTTTGTTTCTGGCTTTAGTTTGTGTTACTGTAATCAAGAGTTTATGTCCATATGGCTGCTACTGCATCCTCTCTGATTGAAATCACTTAATTTGCCTCAATTTTATTTCTTTAGAACCCAGATTAAAAGCCCTCCTCAGCTTTATCCTTATGAGCAGATACACACAAAACCAGAAATGTCAAACACAGCTATTAAATTGGGCCTCAGGCACTCAAGAAGCAAGGAGGCAGGAGTCAGTCTGACGATTCTTGCATGATTTTCACCACTCTGTGCACCTTTCCAAGCCCAGATTCCCCAGAGCAGCCTTCAGACCTCAGAAGTGGTACGATTTGAAATCACCCAATGTAATCATCTGTTCTGCTCAGGTTCTTTGCTTTGTGTCTGCTGATTTGCAATTGCACCTACGAAGGCTTGCTTTCTAGTGAACAACCAGATCGTTGTATCCCGCGGATGAGATAAAACTGCTCAGAAATGCATCGCAGACTCTGGAGCTTAAACAGGAGGATTCCTTAGTAAGTATGTGGTTATGCCCAGTGGTTTTACTATTTCCTTTCTTTCCCAATTTCTACTTGGGCTGCTTATTTTCAGTATAAATAACACTGACACACTTGTTTTTCTCTCTTTACGCTTTCCTAAGGAGTAGCAGAGCTATGCTGTGGCCAAAGCCTTGCACGCTGTAATTGCATTACTACCACGTAGTGGTTGCACCTCCAGCAGGCAATGCTCCTCAGCCTCCGAATGAACGTTTTTTGGGTTTGGTTTAATTTCTAAAAAGATAAAAGATTTGCCCAGAAATTCACTGCTGCATCATTCCCTTTTAAAGGGGCTCGAATTCAGAGTTTGATTGTTCAGCTTGAAATGAAAAGCTTTGCAAAACTTGTCCTGGCCCTGCTCTCCTCCCCACCCCACTGCACCCTGGTGGGAATTATTACTTTCCAATTCACCACCTTAATGCAAGCACAATGATTCTTAGCAATAGATGATTTCTTTTAATGCTACAGCTGATTATAAGGGCTCAGAACAAGATGATTTTCAGAGACAACAATTAAATGTCCAGTTATTTGCAGTGGTTGGAAGAAAATCTGTCTGGGAGATCTTAACACCAGCAACGCAGACGTCTCCATCAAAGGGTACAGGTCCTGTGGGTTAGGTGCAAACTTTTCGCAGACATCTTGCCTTAGAAATTATTCAAAGGAAGCCTATACTTCTAGGTTAGCTTCCTGCTGAGGTTATAGAACATGGTGTTTTTTTACCAGTGTGTTCCAGTGGCTCTTGGGTTTACAGGCAATTCAAAGCACCAAAATAAATTATTTCCGTATGGTCCACTTCAGCCACAAGTGGTGCCAGCTACACTTGCCATGACATTTGGTAATGGCCAAGCTCTGGCTGTGTTTTGGCTGGTATAATGAAACCAAAATGTTAATGACACTGTTTAGGTTTCCTGTTGAGTTTCACCAGTTGAGTGGATAGAGTCTAAGTACTGGAAGTTTATGTATGTAAAAGCTGTGTCTTGGGCTAAATCTACAAAACAAATCATGCTAGACAAGGAGAGACAGAATTTCATGTGCCTTAAAACTATTTTTTTCTCTTGGTTTTGTCTGAGGAGATATTTTTTTCCTATAATGGATGTTCTTTAAAAATTTTAGCTCCAGGATGCATAGTGGGTGATTTACTGTAATTGTAAAGATTTCTCATGTAACATTAACAAATATAAGAGGGTAATTGGGTACGTGAGGGAGCATTAGCAGAGCAGCGTGCTGAGCTGGGACTCGTATGTGTTGTATCAGCCAATCAGTCCTGAAAGAGAGAATACTCATTATGTAGCGTGACCTGTTGTGGAGCAATTTTGCTGAGATTTTGCTTTGACTGAATTTTTAGTGCTGCTGAAAGGTAGCTGATTGATGGCTGTGAATAATAATAATAATACACTTAGCACTTCTCACTCACAGGACTCGGGGCTCTTCCGAATGATGGGAGATCTGCGTCCAGTTTTCTGCAAGAGCAAGAAACTGGAGCGAGCCTCTGAGAACAAGCCTGTTGCTGCTTCGGGATGGGGCATTTAATGATTCTGCTCTGGCTGCAGCACAGAATATGGGAGGACATCTCCCCCTATCCTGGTCATCAGCAATTGGATTGACCCAGAGTTTGGCCCACGTAAAATCATTTAGGTTGGAAAAGACCTTCAAGGTCATCAAGTCCAACCATAACTAAACCACATCCACGTGTCTCTTAAATGCCTCCAGGAGCTGGCTCCTGGGCAGCCAGTTCCAACACTTGACCGCTCTGTGAAAAAGTTATTTCCTAAAGCCATCAGGTTGAAGGTGGGGAGAATGCTTTAGAGAAATTAAACCCCTGGGCCAATTTAGATCTCAGTTAATTGCCACAGGTCATCTGTTAAGATGAAGTATTGGAAAGGTCTAGTGCCAGGTGTGGCACGAGTACCCTTTCTTCCATTGTGCAAGGCTGGCTCCTAAGGTATGCACATTTCAATCACCATTATGCTCAGTTTGGGGCTTCTCTCTGCTTTTTTTTTTTTTTTTTTTTTTTTTTTTTTTAATGCTATAGGAAGGCTCCTATTACCTTGACTCATTCTTTAAACCCTGTAGTGATTAATATTTATGGATAGGATGTAAGATGTTAGCCCCATGGAAACTGCTAATCTGAACTACCTCAGGACTGCTATACTCTTTCCAAACTGATCCAAAGGGAATAATTCACTTGAAGATGAAATAAAATGAGTGAAAATGGGAAATAAGACATGACTGAAGAGGAGTGGAAAATTAGGGGTCTGGAAAAGTGAAAGTGATGGAGCCAAATGCTTCCAGATGCAGGCACAACAGATTATGGAAACGAGTCAGAATAAACAGGTCTGGATGGCCTTTCCAGCACTGTTGTGTCAGCAGGTCGCATTGAATACACTCAGAGGCAGGGAACTGTTTGTTTCTGTGCCACACACGTTTATTTCACAAGATGGGAAATGAGTTTGACAATGATATCTGCATTAATTTGTAGTTTTGTGTGGACTCTTGGTGTCTCATGGAAACAAAGCACTGGTAAAACAGGGTGCATCATGCTGCTGTTCTGCTTGGACTGGTCCTCAGAGGGTAATCTCCTCGGTTTGCTTTGTTATATAGTGTTTATGCAGGCTTTGTATGGATCCTCATCTGGATCTGTGTTTTACTGGTGATTTCCAGTATTTGCCGTTGGGCTGTGGTGAAAAGATAAAGTTGGTTTATAAATAGAAAAGGGAGGAATCTGCCATGTGATACCAAGGGTTGGATGTCCAAAATTTGATCAAGCAAATCAAAACCTAGAAGCACACTGCTTTGACCTTGAAGTTTGCTATTAGTTCATTGTATCTGAGTTCACTTTGTACTTAAATTGTATTCATATTCTGTGGTTATGATTTGAAATATTTGATAATGTTTTCAATTTTTTGCTTTGGCATTTGAATTTAGAGATGGGAGAGAAAAAGAACCTTTAGATAAAAAAACAAACACCTTAAACATACAAAATGCTCTTCAGGTTTCTGTGTGTGCACTGTAGTTTGGTTACTTTTTGGATATATTCTTACCTATATTGGATGTAATTGGATATATTCTTCTCTGATGGGCCAGTGCTCTGGCTAAGCATCGCATTTGTCTAATGAAGGTTTGTCAGCTTAGGAATAATATGCTCCAGTGTAGTTCTGGTTTCTAAGACTGATTTTAGTATACACAAATTGTAATTTTTAATTGAAATTTTTAAATCATTTTCCTCTAAAAGATGTATATATATGTATTCAGTTCTGAAAGAGCTTCTTATACAGTTCTTCATCTTGCCTGGAGATGGCAATGTGGCAGTACAGTTGTTACAACATGGCCTGCTCCCAGGGATGTGTAGAAATTTCATTAAACTAATAATAAAAAATAAAACTCAGTCTGAGCCAGCTTTGCAAAAAAATATAGGGAATAAATACATTAGAAACCTACAGATAATGTAGCTGAAACACAGCTGATTTTACTAAATGAGAAGCTTTGTGAATGGTAAATTAATTTTTTATTGCACCCAGACGCCCAACATACTTTTAATGTCGTGTAACATCCATTTTAGTGAATGACTTACGCTGAACACGAGCAATGGCCCCGTGCTGGCTGCGTGACGTGGGGTGGCACCGACGGCTGCCACAGCCATAAAGGCTGAGTTACCTGGGCTCTCACCGCGGTCGTTGCCTTTATGCTTGTGTGCCTGCAGCAGAGATTTCTTGTTTACTAACTTGAATTTTTTTCAGGTTGTTTTGTTTGCCTTGTAGTCAGGGCAATGTGGATGGAGAAATGAAGTGGTCTTGGTGCTTAATTGCAGTGCTAACCCAAACCATGATGCCTGTCCTAGTAGAATATCATTGGATGGCTGGGGTTGGAAGAGATCTTGAAGATCATAGAATCCCAGAAGGGTTTGGGTTGGAAGAAATCCTGCAGCCCCTCCAGCCCCAACCCCTGCTGGGGGCTGGCTGCCACCCCCAGATCAGGCTGCCCAGGGCCCACCCAGCCTGGCCTGGGGCACCGCCAGCTGCTCTAGGCAGCCATGGCCAGAGCCTCACCGCCTCTGGGCACAGAATTTCCTCCTCACATCTGACCCAAATCTCCCCTCTTTTGGCTTAAACCCATTCCCCCTGTCCTGTCCCTGTCTGCCTCTATCACAAGTCGCTCTCCTCCTGGCTCTCAGCTCCCTTCAGGCACTGGCAGGCTGCAGCGAGGTTTCCTGGAGCCTTCTCTCCCCCAGGCTGAGCCCCCCCAGCTCCCTCAGCCTGTCCCCACAGCGGAGGGGCTGCAGTCCCCAAGCACACCTTCAGCAGCTCCACGTCCTCCTGTGCTGGGGGCCCTGGGTCTGGATGCAGCCCTGCAGGGGGGGCTCACAGGGCAGAGCAGAGGAGGACAATCCCCCCCTGCCCTGCTGCCACCCCTCCCTTGATGCAGCCCAGGGTGCAGGCGGCCTTCAGGCTGCAGGCATGCGCTGCTGCCTCACGTGGAGCTTTTCACCCACCAGAGCCCCACGTCCTCCTCCCCAGGGCTGCTCTCAGTGAGTTCCTCTCCCACTCTGTGCACAGAGCTGGGATTGCCTCAGCCCAACATCTTACTCTTGGCCTTGCTGAACCTCATCAGGTTGCCCTGGGCCCACTTCTCAAGCCTGCCCAGGTCCCTCTGGATGCCATCCCTTCCTGCTGTCCTGTCCTCTGGGGTACGGTCCCACAGTCCCATCATGATATCATTTGGGAACCCACTTTGATATGAAGCTCTGGGAATATTAGAAATTATTGCGAGTTTTTTTCCAGAAGACACAACATCTGCTAACAAAATGCAATGGATTTATTCAATAATTGTTCTAGCTCCAAGTATTTCCTTTAATTCCTCTTTCCTGTGAAGATACTTACATCTGCTAAGCAGTTTTCTTTGCTGTTCCAGGTTGGGTATCTCTTCTGCTGTATTACTTCTGTTTCTCAAGCACCCATCATAACGTTCTAATACCTTTGACTGCAGATAAGTACAGTGTAAATTGTCACTTTGACACGTTACACTTTGCAAAGTGTTGAATAATGAATTTAACACCCTGTCATCATGTACCTGCACCTTGCCAAATGTTTAAAGTCAGATCTGCTTGTTTTGTGTGTGAAGATGTGGCTATTTGTTTACAAAGAACTTCCAGCTCTGAGAAATGTCAGGTGTTGCACAGCTGCCATCACTGCAGATATTCAGGGGAAGGATGGAGGGGGCATTCTGGCAAATGGTGCGAATACTGCCACAAGATGAAAGAGGGTGGTTTTTCTTTATTTTCCATGCTCTTTCCTGGACGTAGTTGTCTCATTCGAAGCCCTTATTGCCCTGCGGAATAAACATGATCTCTGGCATTGTCTCGTTGATGGGATTTTGGGTATAATATGAAAGAAGCAGCATTTATTGCATGGAAACACTTTAAAAAGCCTTAATGCCCCATTAAACTTGGACCCATAGAATCAAGTCCAGAAGAAACCTTTACTTTTTCTTTCCCAAATATACACTGAGCATTTGTGACTAAAGTCCCTCTGCAAGAAATGAAGAAAATTAAGTTCTTCCGGAGCATGGATATGCAGTGCTGATGGAAGAAGGAAAACGGATGTGCAGTTATCAAGTGGCTCATTTGGATGAGCTTAGTTAATTTGAAAAGCAAATGAAGGAAGGACTGCAGCTACCTGGGACTTGCTGATTGTCATATACTGGCAGGGCTGTGGTGTCCAAGGCTATGCTCCAGAGGCAGCAAAGGGTATGGAGGGTGTAGGACACAGCCTGTGTGTTGTTGAAGGTCTTCGTAGTGTTAACCGTAGTCCGTCATAAGAGAAGAGAGGATGGATAAACTGTCGCTAATCTTTTTACACTTGGATTAATTGCAGCAGCTGTAATCTCCCTGCTGACTTCCAAATGCTCAGCTCAGGATGTGAGGTGACTCTTATCTTGGACAAGTGTTCAGCTGGTGCTTGGGGAAGGTGAAAATGCTGGTGTAGAGCTGTCTTAACCACTTCTGCCATGCTCCTCTTCGTATTCTTCTGGGAAAGTGATTGACGTGGTCATGCCAAGCTGTACTGCAAAGGGAAAGAAAGCAGAAATCTCCATCCTCCCTCCTCCCTGAATTTACACTCAAATTAGTTTTATTACTAAAGATCAAATAAACATCTAGGGGTACAGCTTGGTTACCCTAGAATCCAGTTTTGCACTTCCATACCAGCCCCTGTGCAGGACAAGAAGGATGTCTGGAGGTTTGGCTTTCATTTTAGATGAAACAGAAATGAAAGGAATGGGTAAGGAGAAGACACTTAGGAAATTATTACTGTTTAATCTTATTTTTCACAATACCAGAAGCAGAGGGACACTAGATAAAATTAGAAAGCAGTGGACTTAAAAAATGGAAGTAATGCTTAAGTAGGCAAATGATTAAATTGCGGGACCCTTGCAGCTTGGTGTTGCAGAAACTCAAAATATAAATAAATTCTAAAAATAGTTAGAGGGCTTCTGGGAGCACATATACAGCAGTGTCCCAGATGCTACCTCCAGCCCTGAAAAAATGTGTTGTAAGTCTGTTATGAGGATGAGTGATGAATCATTGTGTGCTTGCCTCTGATTACTTTGTTCTTTAAGCATGCACTGGCAGATAAACTGGGCAGACTATTGGATTGACCTTCAGCTGGACTCGCATTTTTGCAGGGAGAAGTGATTGATAACTATATTGTTCTTCTCTTCTTAGAGCTGACGGCTTTATCTGTGTGGAGTGGAGGTGGTTTTTTTCGTTTATTCCTTTTATATGATCTATAAAGTTGGAAAATTTTTGAATCCTTTCACAGCACGTAATGCAAGAGAGCTTTTGAAATTCAGGTTATAATTGTTTTGTGTTGACTTCTGGGTAGTGAAAGTGGATGAGTTTCCTCTTCAGAAAGTTCTGTTTGTGTTGCAGCGATGCTACAAGCCAATTTCTATACCATTTCTGTGCATTTAGCTTTGTTGGTGATAGTTTGCATAGGGGTCTGTCTTTATATTGTTAGTGGCATAATGAAGAGAATCAGAGCTTTAGGGCTTGGAAGGGAAAGCAAGTGTGTGACAGGCACTGCTGAAATGAATTGGCCAATTTTTCATCTTAACAGTAGGGAAATAAAATAGTCCAAGTGCAAAAATAGATATTTTCGAGGCAGAACATAGTGCTCATCAGCATGGATAACGTTTTGTGATGGGGCTTGGTAAGGAGTTTTGCCTAGTACACACAGTCCTCCCCGTTAATGAGAACCTTGCTGCTGGAGCATCATCCAGACTCTTCTACAGCTTCAGAAATGGTGGGGAGTTCGCAGACTCTGAGTCACTAAACAACATCTTGCCCTAAATTAGGCTGTCTTATCTGCAGCCAGTAGCAAAAGTTTTTCCATCCAGGGCTGCTCTGCCAGCTTGCAGCAGCCATGGCAGTGTCATGACCTGACTGTTCATGACCTTCTCTTAAGCTTGCCAGGACATCTGTGTGAGTTCTGCAAACCCCTTCCTGTGCAGGAGACCCGTGTCTTTAGGTTCCATCTCCTGCATCAACTTCTGAGTGCTGCTGTCTTGGTCCTTAAACCTTGAATGCGTGTGTGTCTGCTTCTTGCCAAGAAAAGCAGCTTCCTAAAAAGCTTCCTTCCAAAAGCTTCAGCAGCTTTAAGTTGCTGAAGGTCAGTGTATAGCAGCATGACATCGGATGTGACACCACTGCTAATCTAATAAGGGGAAAACAGATGTGGGAAGCTCCTGTAATTTCCTGCTTGTTAAGATCAGATTTGTCCTGTGATTATGATTTTTTTTTTTCTTTTTGCCTTCTGGAGTTACAAACATTTAGACAATGGTCTCAGAGATACAGCTGAGCTCGTTTGGCATAGCATCGTCCTTATCTGCTCTTGGCTCTAATTTAGTAATGAGATAAATGTTATCCCCTTCAGAAGTAATTAGGACAACTGATTTGTGTGCATCTCTGACAAGTATGAAAATACTACAGAATTCATAATCTTTGCCATTTTTTACCTAAAGACAATTATCTGGGTTAAGCAAGTTCTAGCTCAGTGGCCAGACTTCTGAACAATGCCTGGCTTGTCTTACTTATTTACTGCTTAATACCATTTATCTGTTTCTATTTCCAGCATCCTATACGTCATGCTTAATTGGATTTTGTCTGAATGTGTCCCAGTGCCAAACACCTGTTTATACATCTTCAGATAGGAGAGCTGATCTTTCTTGTGGTACAAGTCTGCAGAGGGCAGTTTTAATTAGGGCTCATGGGGTAGTCACAAACCCTAAAACTCAAAGGAAGAGTACAAGAATGGATCTGAAATATCTTATTTTTCCTGTAAATTTGTTATGCAGTCATAAATCCCCTCCTCAAAGCGATGCTGGGCAGTGTTGATCCTTTCCTGGTGTCTAACAGCAGGGCCAATTGCCATGAACCTGTAAACTGGGAATGTCAAAAGGTCGTAAATTTGAAAATCTAAGTGAAAAAGTGAGGTGTAATGCTCTAGAGGATGTCGTAAAGGAGGCAAAGTGAGCGTGGAAACACATCAGGCATTATTAGTTGAATCCCCACAGCTCCCCTCTGCCCAGATGAGCACACCAGGCACTCAGATGCCTTTGCTCAGGGTGGTGCAGCCTTGGGAATCCCAGCTCCTTAAAATAAACTGGAAATTAACTGGAAATAACAGGGTTAAAAGGTGAGCTTCAGGCAAGGTTGAATAAGAAGAGCATAAAGATCTCTAACGGTCTTTAAACACAGCTGCCATCACTGGAAACTGGTGCTCAAGTTTGGGAACGTGTCCTAGTCCTTCCCTGAGAACCCCAGTGGTGTGGTTTTGGTGGAGCTGTGAAATCACTCATCAGAATTACAGCCTAAATGCCCATCACCTTTACAGTCCCTTTGTGAACACACTCCAGTGTCCACCAGATTGCTTTTAACCGAGTTAAGGTTGGAACCTGAAAAAATAAAGCTCTTCAGGGTTTGCCTGGATGATCGTGGTGGCCATGCAAGAACAGAGTGATGCTGCTGTAGTCCCAGAGCTTGCCTTTGGCTGCAACTTCTCTGCCTCCCTTCACATGGCAGGACACAAAGCGCTGCTTCAATCTTGGACTCTTTTCTTTGGAGACCGATCAGGCACAGATGGCAAATCCTGCAGTCCTCGCTTGTTTGTGTGTCTGCAGGGAAACAGTTCTTCTGAAACAGGGCTGCAGGGTCAGGCCCGTGCACTTTTGTAAGATTGAATCCTCAGCTGGAATTGCATCTGCTGCACTCCATTGGTTTTACTTTCGCTTAGCAGACCATAAACAATTTGTTTACATAGACAGCTTTTCATCTTCCACAGTGAATCATAACCGAGTTCTCTGGGGATCAGTCCCTGGTCTGGTTGTTGCCTTTCATTTATATACCAGGGTTGGATGACTTAGATCGTCGGTGTTTCCATCTGAATTCAGACAGGTGGCTTATGTCCTTTCCTTGCACAAAGGATCTTGCTGAAAATCTACATCATAGATCTGGCAGATCAAGCTTTGCTTTGAAATGCTTTATACTAAACTCGAAAAGGGATGTTGTGACCCATTTGTCATGGAGAGGAAAATCTACTTCCATGAGCGCTAAAAAGACAGTGCTCTCTCTCTCTCTCTCTCATTATCCTCCTCTAATTGTCCTTTGCCAGTAATGATGAGCTCTTAATCTCTGTGCTGTTGACTAAAGGGAAAGAGAAGATGTGACAGAGGGACAATGACATTATGGACAATGAGAGAAAAAAATCTGAGATGGTAAAACGGGCTGTGGTGAAGTTCTAACAGTGGCCAGGTGGGCATGGAAGGGTGTTCAAGAGTTCTTAGCTAATAACACCTGGGATTTTTAAAGTTTGGATGTCTGCACTGCAGTGCCACAGGATGAGCTACAGCTGAAAGCCTCCTGAGGAGGGCAAACAGGGGCTGAGGAACGCCTGGAACCAGATCCAACTGGAAAGAATCCCTCTTGTACCTGCCACGTTGCATGCACAAGGCACGACCCATTTTTTGTATCCCACATAGTGAGCTATCAGAACAGCATGGCACAAAACTCTCAGGAGTCAAAGGCCAAAAACTGCTGGTTGTGCTTTGAGGAGTTTCAATTTAGTTTTAATTTTTAGATTGTTTAACTTTGTAGGATTTTATGCATCTGGTTGAATGTATTTGTATCCATATAGTTACGCCTCCAACAGTGGAATGTTTCCAAAATGACTACCAGCTGCCAACGCTTCACATATCATTAGTTATGTAAAAACTAACCTCTCCTTCTTCTGGAGCACAAATAACATATGAATCTTGATTAAAAACATTTTCCATGAAATGTCAGTGTTGGGGTGATTTCCCGTGCTCGGTTGTGGAGAGGTAACAAAGATTAATAGCCCATGGTGTTAGTATTAACTTCAGAGAGAAGCAGATGCTGCAGCTATTCCAATGTGAGAAATACTGGATAAAGTACTGTGATCATTCTGCAACTGCACCAAATGTACTTAATTCAAATTAAGTCTTAGAAGGTTCTGCTCTTTCCTGTCAAGTTGTTTGTTTAAAAAATTACTCCGGAGCAAATAATTCATTACCTCCTCACCTTGCAGCTGGTGATTGCTTATAATAAGAGTCCACTTTGAGGAGCAGTTGGCTTTTTCCTTCATTACATATACACAGACCCAAAGAGTTTTTTATACTCCAGTAAACCTAATTTGTGTTTCAGGATGTGTTATGAGTTTCTTGTTGTGTGAATGTCCTAAAATGAATTTATAAATAATTTTTATGGTCTAGTGAGAAAAGCCATTAAGGTGTTTAGAATGTTTGGAAATGCAGGGGTTGAAAGAGCAGCTTGATCTATGTGGTGCTCTGGGAGCTGGGCGGCGTAGAGGAATGCTGCTGTAGTTCAGCAAAGAAATCCAAAGGGCTTCAACTACAAATTGTTAAAACTTCCATTTGTAGAAATATTATGGAAGAGAATTTAAAGAGAGAATGTGAACAGCAGCGCAGTGAAAATAGAACTGCTCATTTACTTACTGTAATCTATTTAGATCAAGGTAAATGTTAGATGCCTTTTAAAATGTTGAAATAAATAGTTGCAGAACAGCAAATAATCCAGCTGGTAAGGCATTAGCAGCTCCCTTCTAGCTGCTCAGTCTAAGAAATGGTTCTTGTGATCCAGCAGAAAACTGGTGTTGGGCCTTCTGGCAGCTCCCAATTACTCTGGACAACAGAGAATCTTAATTTTAACCGCCAGCTGGATGATATTGCTGATGTATCATGCTTCAGGTAGTGTTAAGGCAACCATTTTTGACCAAGCATATTGAGACTGACGGGAGAGGTGGTGCCATCACACGCAGTGATGTTTATTCCCAGAATATCAGTTTACATAGTGTGGCTAGCCCAAGGACTGCTTTGTGTTCAGGTTTGCATCATGGTTGCTGAAGACAAATAATAAACATCTGCATTAAAAAAAATAATAAAAAAAAACAAACAGAAAGACTAGTTATATATTAATTTAAATGGTGATAAAGGAGGAAATCTGTGGCAGATAGAAAATGGCCTGGGAATTTCTGGGGAACTGCTATTAAATGGATGGAGGAACTTTCTTCTCTTGAG
>VXAV01001344.1:117957-146460 GCA_013399715.1 Alectura lathami
TTTTTTTTTTTCACCATTTTAAGTTGAGAAGAGCAGATAATTGTATCCTACTTGAACAAATCTACAGGATGAGTTTGGCAAGATTTCTGTGAAGCCCTGGAAGTCTCTCTTTAAGTCTTTCTCATGGTATAGGTGTCTCCTACCAAAGTACTTGAGTACATTTTCAGTGCTGATACATTCTTCTTCCAAACACCCCTGGGAAGCGAAGGGCTGTGCAAACCATGCGGGTCACACAGATTTGTGCTTTTTCTTTTTCAAAAATGTGCTGAGTCTGTGGGAATTAGGTGGTGTACCCAAGCGCTTGTTGCAAGACTACTTTAAAAAACATGTAAAGTTTTTATATTTTTTTCCTTTCTGCAGACACATTTCTAATTTAAATAAAAGGAATAAATTATCCAAGGATGAAATTCAGTTAGTTCCTTGTGAAAGCTTAAGAGAATATTGCCTCTGTTATTTCTCCTGTGTAATTTCGGTATTTTGAAATTTCTGTATATTTCTTTTGCTTTTCTCTGCTGAGGGATTTCTTACAAAGATTCAGTCTTAGCAGTGTGTTATTTATGATGCTCTAAAGGCATCTTGTTGTGGGCAACTCTTTCGAAAACGATCATGCAAAAAAAAATTGCAGTCTCTGGTTGCAAAGTCTCTGTGTTGGAGGGTTGTTATAATGGATCATAAAAACCTAATTTCCAAAGCTCTCCTGAACGTGCAAATAAACAAGGGGGCAGTTCAGCTAACACTTCTCTTGGGGAGTTTGCCCTCTATCCAGAGCTTGCAATTACTGACAAAGGAATGATAATTTGGCTGTGGGACTTGGGGTGTAGCTTCAGTCTGACACTGGGTCTGCTCAGCTTGGCTCTGCCATGCAGAACAGCCCTTTCTCACTCTGAGCTTAATTATGATCTGTGACCACGCTGTTATCCAGGGAATTCTAAGAAATGGCTTTTGAAGTGTTCAGGTATGGTTCCAGCGTGTTCATAAAGAGCCAATCACCTGTTTAGGATTAGTGATTAAAGGAAGTGAATTAAACTGAATAAAGCCCTTTTATTCTAGAATAGCTGCCTCTGTGTGGTTATTAAGGAATATTTCTTTCTCTTTATATTCATGCTCTGCTGTAACCTTGAATTAACTTTCAAGTGTAGATAAGCCCCTAGGTTAAGTTGTTTTCTGCCTGGAGGGGGTGGAGGAAAAACAATGAGATGTATGACGTAGAGGTGAGGCATTGCCACTAATACAGTTCTGCCATAATGGTTCCCATAATGGAGGGAGTCTGGACCCTGCCCACAGGAGTAGGAATACCAGAAGAGCTCAGCATCTGGACAATCCTCACGGCTGTGTTGTGGGTCCAACAGTGGCTTAAAACCAATGCTGCATTCTGCTGAAGCTTCTGGTGGCTGCAGATTTGCAGCAGCAGCGTGATCCGTGAGTGTATGTCACTATGTCAGACAAAGAACTGTACCAATAAACAGTCTGCTAGATCCAGGCACGCTAATGGATTAATTCTGATGGGTATCAAAACTGCATGCACACTACTACAGTGCAGCCCAAAGGCTGGCAGAAAATGGCTTGCATCTCTCGTAACCCATCATTGGCCTTTCTCTCCTCATTCTGAAGTAAGAAATGGATTGCATTTCATTTCTAGCAATCACACATCATTTGACATCAGACAACACGCCAGATCTTTAATAACATAATTAGGGGGTAAGTGAAATATCAGTCACTGTCTAACTCGATTTGATTACACACCTACTGCTTTCTGTGATAGACCCCAGCCATGGGTGCCCACCTGGAGGCAGTTAAGTAAAAGTCAAGCTTAATTTGATTGCTGTTCAAAAGGAAAGTAAATCACAGTAGATATTGGGATTTAATATTTCCAACATCAGAATTTAACATAAAGCAGAAGTTAGATGGAAATTCAGCAGGCATTTGGCAGTGAGTGCAGGCACAAGCAGGAGTAGGCAGAGTACAGGTTTTAGGAACAGATGCAGAGGGCAGCCTGACTCAGATGGCCCCACGAAATCAGATGATGCCCACTGGTTTCTTCCAACGTTGAGTGCCTCACATTGCTTTTCTGTTTGAGTGCAGCCAGGAGCTGAAGCTTTGTGCAGTGCAGTGATGGGACGAGGCTTTGGGATCCATCTGCTAAGATCAGAAGTTGTTGAGAGGAAGTCCTGCCTGATTAAGATTTCCAGTCACGCCCTTTGGGAAAAAAAAGAAAAAAAAAAAAAAAAAAAAAAAAAAGCCAGTTCTGGCATTGTCAGTTAAGATGTATTTACCTGTGCTTTTAGCACAGGTAAATATTTCTGAGCATCAGCAGCTTCTGTGGAGCCCTCAGCAAAGGGTGAGATGGGACAACATGGGAGACAGCATGAGCAGAGAGGTGGAGATGACCTGAGAGTATGGAGGTTGATTGATGTAGCCTGGGGTCCTAACTAATAAAGCAAAGGCAGGAAAATGACATTAAATTCATTAGTGCAATTTGCTAGTCCTAGAGGGTAGGCAGCTTTTTCTGCACTACCTTCAGGTCTTGTAAATCCCCGTGCAAAGGGCCCAAGAATAACAGGCAAAAGGTCTGTTGTAAATATGCCTCTTTTGACAATGTGTAACGAACTGAGAGGGAAAAACACTGCTCTGGTGTTCTTGCAAATGTTTCACTTTGGCCTCTGGGAGCAAGCATGGAGACAAGATGCAAATTGTGAAGCCATCAGCGCAAAAAAAAAATGCATCAAGAAATGGGCTGTAATCATCCTGGAGGTAACTCTGTACTAAAAGCTTGTGTCAGGGTAAGTCCAATCTACTATTCTTGCCTTTCTTTGCCTTCATATTTACAGGTCAGCAGGTGCCACTTCAGACACAGCTCTGGTGCCCCTGTTTGCTTTTTCCCAGTTAAGCATGCAGCCCAGCCACAAACTGCTGGGTAAATACACAGAAGAGCAGAGTCACCACTGAGGTTATAAATTGAAGAGCTGACTTGATTTCCATTTGTGCGGGGATCTGCTGCAGGTGCAGATCACCTCGAACAGTAACACCGCTTCTGGAGCTGCTTTTTGGTTCATTCTGCTGCTTTTGGGCTGCTGCTGTGCCCTGCGCGGACCTGGTGTCAAGTGCACTGCAGCAACATTTGCAGGTGCATGTTGTTAATTTTCCCTACAGTTATGTGTTGGCTAAAGGTCCTTGTGTAATGGCTGAAAAGATCAGGTGAATGTTAAAAAACTGGACAGTTAAAACCTCATTGCTACTTTAATTAATCCAAATTTTAATATCTGAATGACTTTGTTAATACATTGAAGGTGTTTAGAGCTATTAATTGATATGTAACTGGGTAGCAGTTAAACCACATATTATGTGGTTTAAAATACCAACTGGTGTGTTAAAGCTATTTCTGCTTTGCAGTTTTGTTAAATGCCAGCCATAATTTGCTACACAGACTGCTGGAGGCTGACTGTTGATGAAGTTACCTGCCAGTGTGAGCTCAATATCTGCCAGTGGACGTTTATTATAAAAGGGGTATGAAATACCTTGCTTGGGAAGGGGTTTGGTGTGTGTGTGACACCCAACACGCAGCCTGTTGGGATGCTGGCTGACCGGGTGGCAGCTGCCTGTCAGCGCAAACTCATCACTCCCTTGCTAAAAGATGCGTCCCCACATGGAACACCAGCACACTTAAAATGGAGAAAAAGGGCAATCCTCCCAAGCTGACTTTATTCCCTATTTGCCAGTGGATCACCCTTATCATGAGGTCCATTTGCTCAAATGTCCAGAGGGTGCTGACTATTAGATCAAATGTGCTGTCTACTTCTCCTGCTGCACTGAATGTGGGATAAGGCACGTTGCTGGCTGAATCAGGTGTTGCCTTGTGAAACCAGTTTTTAGTAACTCAGCTTTGGAAGTGGGTTTACCTGTTGGCCAGCTCATCTTTCCCCACACCTAGCTGTGATTCATATCATGCACCACACACTGTGGGTCCATCTGCCCAGATCTTAGTTCTGCTTGAACTAGAATTGTGGCCTTCTTGTGAGGAGTTAGCACTTCTGTTGCTTTAGAGCCTGGAAAATGTTGCCTTTTGGCCCTTGTAGTGCTAGGGGCTGTACAGAAAGGCAGGTGCAAGGTTGCCAGGGTATCTTTGAAATTAGCCCTGACTGGATGAGAATTCCCATTAGCAGTGGCCCCTCATGCAAAATTAAGGGAACTATCCTTCTGTTTTATTTGCTTTTGCCTGTCTTGTCTATTCCAATACAAGCTTTTCAAGGAAAGTTATATAAAAATCTTGACAGAGCCTTATGGCAGGTCAATGTTATGTGAAGAAGAATCATTCTGAAATTCTTTCCTATTTTCTGGGCTGTATTATGAACTGCAGTTTACATTTATGTATTTCCTTTCAGCAAATAATTCCCTTCTGGGGCATTTGCTATGGGAATTCAATCAGGGCAGTCTAAGCAGCATGTTTACAGTGACAAAAATCCACTCAGAGTGTGGAAAAATGTGTGAACATTTTTGGAAAGTGTGCTTGTATTCCGTTAATTAATTCCATTAATGGATGCTGCAGCAGAGACAGAGAGCTCGTTGTGTTAATCTGTATCCAGATCCAGGCCACACATGAAGAAGTGGTCTGAGCCCCACAGAATTTACAGTCAAGGCACTGAGTGGTAAAAGAAGAAGTTTTATTGACTCCTTTTTATCCAGGTGTGGAGAACAGAAATAAAATGGTTTGCTTGGAATCATAAAGCATTTATAAAAACAACCAAATCACCCTCTTTCCATCTCTTGAAATCTGTTTTTACTTTGTTCCTGTTCATCTGTGCACTGACTTTGGAGGCAAGGACATTGCTTGGGTGAGGAACATCATGTTGTTACCGTTCACCTTTCTTGCAGCTAACCTTTGCAGCAGTGGGCGACGATATCTTGCTGTGTTCGGTCAGTCTCATAGACGCCCAGGCCACAACTTTTTGCTTTGGACCAGATTTGCCACTGGTGTAGTTCTGTTGGAGCTGGAGAAGCTGAGTGACCTTGAGTCTTCGGCTGAGTTTTTGGGGAGGATTTTGAGGAGTTTCCTGGTTCTGCACCTAAGAAATGTTACGTTCTTTGTCTCTGTGCTTGTTTAGGCCCTACACAATTTATGGGCTGTGTCAGTGCTCTCTTTCAAGGTGCCACAGCCAGCAGAAAGGAGCACGAGGAGCTGTTAAAGGCTCGCTGAGCCACCAAACCGTTACTGTAGCACGGGACACTTTTGCTGATGTAATGATATTCATGAAAGAGGCAAAGCACAAAGAAAGGGACTCTAATAAATATCAGAACTTCAGAAGGCATAATATCACAGCAGGTCATTTTTCTAAATTATTTAAGCACAGTGTTTGCTATTCACTTCTACCCTTTCTCAGGTGAGGATTTATTACCTTTTAATTCATTTAAATATCTAAAATTTATTTGATTTTGGGAGGAGAAAGCCGACAGAAAGGCAAGAAAAATGGCCTTGCTCCCTTTATGGAAAATTTAAGTAATGAGATTGGTATTCCCTTTCAGTCAGAGGACTCGAGGAAGATGTATGCAGATCATTTATTGCGAGGGTCTTCTACACCTCTTTGGCATAACAAAGACTCCAGTGTGAAAATATTCCACAGTGGCTTGGAACTGGAATAACACTTCTGCATTTTGTCTGGTTTTCATGACAGCCACAGTGCAGACAAACTGCCAAACTCTTAAAAATTTTTTTGTGAAGTCACGGAAATTTTGAACTTGGAGTGGATTAATTAAGCCACATTGTTAATTCTCACCCAGATTCAGAGTAGCCTGAGGTCAGTTTGTCGTATTCCGTTCACGAAGGATATTAAACCGAACTGAACAAAGTCTTCATGGGGATTTAATACAGTTTAATAAATCCATTTTAGGACTTGATGCAGATTAATTTTATTGTGCTCTTTTGTGTAGATAAATTTTTAAGCATGGGGAGAGAAACTTTCAGAAAGCAAATTTCAAACTAAAAAAACTCACTGGATTTTTTTTTGGGAAAATTTAGTATGATAAAGGGGTGGTTTACAACCCTGGGAAACATCACCTCGTGCAAAATTTAGCCAGTTAATCTGCCCATTATTTGTCAAGCTTTATGGTAAGGCTGAAATATATTCAGCAGAGGATAACTTATTCAACAGAGCTTAATCCTCCCCATCTATCATCAAATGACTTTATACTTGCATAATTTTTTTCCATTATTTGACCAGCTTTTACAGTGCTGGAAATGCAATGCTTGGGCTGTTAAGCCTCTTTTCCTCTTTGCTGCTACAAACTGGCTTTGCTTCTTATAACATTTTGTGCCAAGCGAGGTTTTTCCCAGCAGTTTAGCCGCTGATTTCTTCAAAGCCCCACCAGACCACCTCACTGCCTTGTTGAGTTTTTGTTGGGGTGCGATAGTTTCTGCTCACATGGAAATTGACTTGGCAGAACTCGAGAGCTGAGTTAAGGAAGGAATTAGGGGAGGTCCTTTCCGGATGGAGTTCAGGGGAGTGTGAAGTGATCCATGGTTAATAAAGTACAACAACAGCAGCAGAATGTTTGTAAAAGGAATGGGAATGAAGAGACGTCACCCTGCTGTGTCCCCCAGTCCAAACTGCAAAGAGCTGGAAGCTCTTTCCCAGCCATGGGCTGGTTTGCATCCCTTCTTCATCCAGGAAACCCTCTGCGTGGATCCAGTAGGTGCTTTCTGAGCTGGAAGTAGGGAAAGGAGGCAGCTGTTCGTCGCTTTATGGTGTTGTTTTGTGACTCTGCCCAATGCCTGTGATGTGATTCACTGAAAGGATAAAAGGATACCTAAAAATTTAGAAACAAACATTCTCAGTTTTTCCTCTCCACTTCTCTCTTTCTTTAAGCTTTGCTAATCGCTCAGGTTTCTCCTCTGGAGAACTAAGGAGTAAAAATGACGCTATGAATCTGTCCACTTCCACTTTGAATAATCAGTCCGCTGAACCATTTCCAGCTCATGTGGATCTTTGCTCTCTGAAGCAAGCAAGCTTGAGAGCCAGCTAGGAAAGCTTCCACAGGAGATGATTACTGCCATTCCTTCCCAGATCTCCTTAGGATGAAACCTGCGGGCAGGTGAAGACAGTTTCCCATTCACCTGGGAGTTACGCAGGTGAGTTTAATGGAGTCACATCAGACTGAAAGGGGAACCAGGACCACTCAGCTCTTCCCTAAACAATTTCAGTTCAAGTTTTCCTGTTCACTTCACTGGGAGTTAAGACTTTTAGGTATTGCAGTTGGGTCTGAGCTGTTTTGAGTTTAATAACATGAACCCTCAAGAAAAAGATGCCTGGCCCCTGTTTTATCTTCTGTCTTGATGGGTAAATTCGAACAGTCAGACATCTTTTCCCCAGAGCTGGTGACATTTGGCTGCTCTAATGCCTCCCCCTTGCAGTGCTGCCAGGTTTTCAGCAAACAAATTCTTTGCATTTCTTTCTGAAAACCACAGTCTTGTGTCGTGCAAAATCCTTCCTCCACAGAATGGAGTATTCATCATAAAAACATCGGGGTGTGAATTTTTTACATACTACTTCATCTCCAGTTGCCCACGTATGCATGGCGATGCAGTGAGAGCTGTGAAAACAGGGAGAAAGTTGGATTTGGAAAAATCTTCATGCTGCTAATGTTACAATTGGCATGAAAGTCCAACACATCAAAATATTGCTTTGTCATCCTCAAAATTGTTCAATGTAATTATTCCAGCTTTTTATTCTTTTCCATAATAATTCATTTAATAAATAATACAGTGGCTTAAAAATTATGTTAGGTTTTAAAATAGGAGCTTGGTACTTCAATGCTGAGTCTACTTTTCCTGCAATTTTTCAGGGATGGGAGCGTTAGTGGTAGTCACTCCAGAGAGGACAAAAGTGATGGGAAAGCATCTGAAGACTGAAATCTCCTCTCAAGTTTACCAGTGCCTTGGCAGTTGGAGTGAAGCCAGCGCAGGCACTGTCTCTGTTGCGTTGAAATGAAAGGCGTTTTGCTTCATCTCTAATAAGATATGCTGAAATACGTTTAGCAGAAAGCAGTGCACATTTCAAAGCTGTGGTTTAGGATCCCAGTCACTGGATGATTTTATGCTGAAGATACAGTTGTTGCTTTGTGGAAAGCAAAGAGCATCACAGAGCTCTTTTTTTTTTTCCCCCCCCCAGAAAGGGTGAATTCACCTGACAAAGTTGAGATGTTTCAGAACTCTGAAGGAATGCTAGGGATTTTGCAGGGGGACACGATATCCTCTGTGCTTTTGAAGAAAGCTTCCTTGAGTTATATACCTGCTGCTTTTTCCTTAAAATTGCTAGGATTAAAGGCTAGCAGTGAGTCTTTTGGTCTCTTATCTGAATGTTTTCTATTAGAGTTCACTTGTAATCGGTGTCTGTTCCACCCAGACCTTCTGTGAGTGCCTGGGACAACTCATGGCTGATTTTCTGATGGCAGCTCTGATATTCATAGAACAAAATCATAGAATTGTCTGAGTTGGAAGGGACATTTAAAGGTCATCTAGGAAGCAACGCTGGAAAAACAAAGGTAAAGGCCAGTGGGAGCAACATAACCATTAGCACACGTGATGGTAGAGGGGGCCATTTAGGTTTGGCTTGATGAATACCATTGCTACAAGGGCATGATAAAATACCTGAAAGGTGGGATGTGTAGGACTCTGCCTAATCTCCAGTTTCATATAATTGTACCATGACAAATGGAGGCATTAGGCTTGATAAGGTTTTAATAAAAATGCAAATACAGGAATCCTGCACTGGAAACACACAGAGTACGAGCTACAAGTAAGCTCTGAAAAGCAAAAGAAACTGCTTGTTATGTCCGTGATGGTGATGAATATGGACATGCTGCTTTGTGGGGATGGGTAGCTGGACTTGATGGTCCTTGTGGGTCCCTTCCGACTTATGCAGTTCTATGATGCACACCTATATATTGATATGTGTGTGTGTCTATGCGTGCACACACAAACATTTTCTTCCCCTGGTGTTTTTTTGTCTGGCCCTCATGCTGAACTGTGACAGCAACAGCTCATTAGTCTGCTCTGCATTACTGCTGCAAACCACATTCTGATTTCTCCTTTTGGTTCGTGTTGTCAGTGTGACCGATGGCTTTGACTGCACCAAATGAGGTTTGTATTCCTAGCTGCCAGGTCAGCACTGGTCTTCCTGAGGCTGTTTGCTCTGAATATCCCTTGTTATCAAGTTACAGGGGATGAGTGAATCTACGCAGAGAGGAATTTAATGAGAGAGCAGAAGCCATTCTGCAAAGCTGTCAATGGATTAGCACTTGCATGACCCAGGTGAGAATCTGGCATTCAGAGAAAGTGTTTATTTTCATGAGATGGGGACAATATTTCTGGAGTGGCACGAATTTCTGCACGGGTAGTTAATAGCTGATCCCTGTCCTAAAGGACCTAGTCCTGTTAATGATGAGGGTACAGCATCCCATTTCCAGGGTCACCATACAAGAAACTCTACTAATGAGAAAAATAAACACCTACTGCTGTTGTTTATATTTGTTTGCCAAGTGTTATGAAACAGAACTTGGGAGGAGCGTGCAAAGCTGATGTGAAGTCATAAATGATCAAGGCGAGTGGTGTAATCAAGGGTCTGGAAGACAGTATACATATTAAACAGAATTAAAAAGCTTATAAAGCCAAAGCAACCACATCAATAAATCATTAAACACTTAACAGCATTCTGCAGGTGAAACAAACCATTGTGGAATTCCCCATGGAGATGATTTTATTACTCTCTTCCGTGTGAATAATACCAATCCCTTTGCTTCACAATGCAGCCTAAGATAATGCAGCGCGGAAGGCTGATAATTAGCCCAGAGCATCTGGAGGAAGGTAAGGCTCCTTTTAATAAGACGCTGGAACCAATTCTAACATAGCAGGAATTTCACCTCAAGTAGCAAAATGCTGAAGAGAGCAACTGAAGAAATGGAATTAATTTAATGATGCAAGCCTTTCCTTAGCAGGGAGTGATCTGTGTGAGGTCTTGTTGCTCAAGATGGATTTTTAATGGGGTACCAAGTGCTCAGAGGTCTCTTTCACCACACATTAGGATTTTTTTCTTATTATTTGTGCCTATGCCAAGCGCTGGGGTAGGCTGAGATATCAAACGAAGCTTGCTTTGTAATGGCCCCGGGTTTATGTATATTTGCATATTTCGTTTAGTTATTGGAAAAGAGTTAATCTGTTAGATTTTATCTGCTTTTGATTATTAGTCTTCCTTCTCATCTCTCACCTCCCCCTGCCTGAGGCTATTCTAGTGCTACCAGCTCCAAGGATTACAAACCAGAGCAGCAGTTTTGAGTCATGTGAGCCTTTAATGAAGTAACATTTTATTAAGTTCTTGTGCCTTTTGAAATTTAAGGCTTAAGGGGCCACAGTGGCTATTCTTAGGAAGAAAGAAACATCTCATTCTTAAATGAGGTAGCTGATTTTGGGTGCCTGGCTTAACATGCTTGATGGACTGTAGGTGCATGGCTTGTGCTCCCTAGCAGCACTTCAAGATAAGAACCCCAAGGCTCTGAACTCTTTTTGAGAGCACATCTGACTTTTATTATATGATAGCAATCAATGTTTTTTGACTCAGGGCTTGGAAAGGAAGCTGCTGGTAATGTTCTCAATGCACTTTTGGGAGTGCTAATGAGGGAGACAGGCCTCTTTACAAGCAAAGGAATTGGAGCTATCAGACTTTAACATCTGAAGTCTTGCTTTGAGACTGTTTAAATAAACTTTGGAAGCGAACCTTGTGTTACCGAGACCTGCAAGGAACTCTGTATGAATCTGCTCTCCGGGGAGCACAGGAACGGTTGTGTCCTGTAATTGCTCCTCTACAAAGCCGAGCTACAGCTGTTACCTAAACACGTGTGCATGGGCACACAAACACGACTGCCTCACTTCTATTTCTGTGCCTATGATCTTAGAAGGCCCTTGCTGCACTGAAGCTTCCTATGAAAGGCTCTTTCCCTGTCCTGATGTTATCCTTGCATAAAAACTCTACAGTACTCCTGAAAATGACTGTAGACAGCAACAGCCAGCAGAGACATAGGGAAGGCATAGCATGACTGTAACAGCTGGATCAGTCCACTTAATTTGCAAGTTCTAATTAGAACACAAAAGGACAGGATGGAGCCCCCAAGACAGCATTGTTTATGTTTCTGCCACTGTCAGAAAGAGAAACCCATTTTCTGGCTCTCTGTCTTCTATGAACTTTGGTAATTTTCATCCTGAGCCTTTGAATTTTCTTAATTAGTATGTATTCATTAACCAGCACCTCTGGGATCTAGATGCTAAGTTCTGAGGTCTGAGTAGCAGAAGCCTCAGGTTTCAGCCTGGACACCTCCACAGCTGGTTCACGTCCCAATCACAGCGGGAAATGCTGAAGTATTGTTTACTTTTCCCCCTTGTTTTCATTTACATATGCAAAGGTGATGGATATTTTTGTATTTTTCTTATTTTGGCCTGAAAATATGGATGGATAACTGTGGGGTTTGGTTTTGCTTTTCATATCCTAACAACCAAGTTTTTGCTCCTGATGTTGACAGAAGAGATTGAGTTATTTTCCTTTGGAATGGATTTTGTTGACAGGATGGATTTAGGCTGTTGACAAAACACATTCTGTTAGCATGGTGGCCTAAAGCTTTGATGAAATATGTTTTATTGGCAGGATGGATTGAGATTGCGCTGACAAAATGCAAACAGCCTAATCCATTCCGTTGATAAAACACATTCATCTAACTATCAAATCCATCCAGTTGACAAACCTATTTTTGTTTGAAACTGAAAAGCAGTTTTTTGAGGAGAAGGAATAAATTCCCACGGAGCTGCATGCTGTTGGTCTGCTTCCCTCTGTTTGAAGGCAGCAAAGGCTCGCCTCTCATCCCTTGCTGATATTTCTGCCCATCTGCACGGGCTAACTTCCTTTCTCCTAGGCTGCCCCATTGGTTCCTACAATTTATTTACGCCAGGAGTTTGTCCATTTTCTGCATCAGTCTCAGTTTATTTCCCCTGAAGGACCTCTGCTCAGAGTTCAGTCTGTTAAAGGCTGACAGACAACAAATGACAACAAAACTCCGAGCTGTCTCTTCATGCGTTCATGTTTCAGAGGCTTTCCTTCAACTGTATGGTATCAAAAGTCAGTATTCCCCTCCCCTACATAAATACAATCTGTTTCTAACGCACAGGATTGGAACAATCTGGTCCTTCCTTGCCGTGGTGTTGGGTGCAGCGTTTTGACCATTCTGACATTTAAAGTAATCAGAAATGGAGTACCTCTCCACTCAGTCCATGAAACCATGTTCTTTCTGTGTCAGAGGACATAAGAATCAATGTATTACTACTACTAAGCAACGTTTTGACATTTGAAGTTTTTCGGTTTACACTTTCTACTTAAAAATATTAGATTTGATCAGTCAGATGAGAGACCCAGGAATTAGCATCCCTCCCCCAAACTTCATCTTACACCGAGCAAGAAAGGCAAAAAGGTGCACTGCTTATAACGCTCCGAACTGTTTGGTGCTGGAAGTTTGGTGCCAAATTAACGCCTTTTATGTCAGCTGGGCTCAAATGTGAGCAACTTCCCAAGCGAGGAGGAACCAGCGGGGTGAGCCAGGCTGGAGCAGTGGGTGCTTTCCTCATCATCTGCCCTGCTCTTGGTCCCGTGTGACACCCAGATCGAGTGAGGCATGGTGTCCCAGGGAAGACGTGCACTAATTAAGCTTATCCGTGCTTATCCATCAGGACTGCAAGGGGAATGGTGTCACATGGGAAGTTTCCTCGTGTTTCTAAGCCCCAAATGGGGATGCAGCAGCTCTCAGGCACCTGTGTTAGATGAGGAGGAATACCGNCAACAGAGCGCTGAGGAGGTGTTGGCTGGATAGACACAGCAGGATTCTCCTAAAAAATATTGCTTTGAAACCTCCCATCAGGACTGCAAGGGGAATGCTGTCAGATGGGAAGTTTCCTCGTGTTTCTAAGCCCCAAATTGGGATACAGCAGCTCTCAGGCACCTGTGTTAGATGAGGAGGAATACCGATGTCTCAGCGTGACCAACATCTTGTCAGCAGCAACAGCATTTTGCTCCTGCTCCTTGGGGGTAGCACATGCATGAGGCTGTGCACGAGGAGAGCAGTCTGTTCACTGAAGATGCAGGAATATTCTCTGTGGGTTTGGAGGCTGTGTTATTTCTATCATGACCTTTTTGCCACATGTGTGTGTGGAAGGATAAATAGAACAGAATGAACACTTCTGTTCTAGTCAACTGAGTCCCTGGAAAGGGTTTGTGTGTGGTGGGAAGGTCTAGGAGTGTTCAGAGGAGTAGGAAAACCCTTTGGTGCCGGCCAGGAAGACAGAAGGAAAAGGGAAAATGAGCCACAAACGCTTTCCTGCACTGCTCTGTGCTCACGTTGTGCCCAAAGGGGGACTCTGACTCCGCCTGTGGTCTGGTTTCCAGCATCCTTCCCAGGTGGCTCCTTGGTATAACACATTCCCAGCAACAGGCAGGCTGCACTTCTCTCTGTTTCATCCCATTGCGTCTAGCTGTTATCTTTTTGTTGTTGTTTCCCGAGTCCTGGCAATGTGTTCAGGTACTTTGCATCATCCTCCTGTGTCTGCTCTTCCTTTGGTGTCAGAATGGGTTTACCTGACCTGTGTGAAATGGTGTTTGTTCTACCATCCTAATTAATTATGCTGACATGACTGGTGAAGAGGATGCCAAGCACTGCACTATTAACATTCAGAACCATTTTCTCAGGATGAAAAAGGGCAGAGCAGAGAAACAAAAGAAAGCAGAAAGATAATGAGGGAGCCTGTGACCTTTCCGAGGTGTGTTCCCAGAGACTCGTGCATTATTTCAGTGGCTGTGCAATTATCTTGTGTCATTACTGCACATGTGTGCAAAGCCTTCCAGGGAGGTCCCGCAGAACTGAATGGAAAATGACAACCTTTCAGTAAGCTGAGAACAGGTTTTTTCACCATACTATAGCTTTCTGAAAGGTAATTCAGGGCCCTGTAATTACTGGAGCAACGCTTTGCTCCTGAGGGGACACAGGACCAGATTTTCTCTGGATTGCCAGGCAACCTGTCTGTTTTGTAAGTACAGACAGGCCAATGGACTTGTCTGAAATGATGCTGCCAAAAGTGGGAAGAACAGATTTCAAGCAACTTGAAGTTATCTGTCCTGAGGAATTACATAGCTCCATCTCTACAGGAGTGGCATTCTTAGCCTTTCTAACATAAAATCCTGTTTTTGAAGTGTGTTGGTGTGGCTATCAGCCCCTGCTAACTCCAGTTGTAACTCTGTGCTTGCCCCAGCTGAGGCTGGGATTTACAGAAGACACCATTTGCCCTGAGGGCTTTGTCGTGCAGATATTAGTGTATAACCATGTGCAGCAGCTCAGAGCAAGGAAGTGGAAGCAATCCAGTAGCTCTGTGGGCAGTATTTATTATCATATGCTCTAAGAAAAAATCATTTGCGTGTGAGATGCAATGGAGGCCATAAAATAACATGCATTGACTGTAGCCATCATTGTCGAATAAGCTAAAATACCAAAAGATTTATGAATTTATTTATTTTTTATTAAAGAAGATGGCATTCATTCCAGAGGGTGTGTGCTGTTCAACAGCCTTCCTTCCTCAAACTTAACGAAACAGCATCAATTTTGCAAAGTAAGAACAGGAATGCTTATGAAATGCCACCAGATTTGCGTGAGTCTGACTTGAGAATTTCGAAAATTACGGTTCTTGGGCATACAATGCAGTTTTTAACGTATTATCCACCTATAATAGGTAATGTGCTAGGCTGCTGTCATATTTTGGAAGAGAACTGAATAAAATTTCTGCTCCTGCATAAGGTCCAGCTTAATACTAGATTTGGGATAAATCCACATGACTTCTGTGCTTTCCTCATATTCCTTTTAATTTGTCCTATGTTGAGATTTGGGAATAAAAGCATAAAACAAGTGCAGAGTACTTTTAAATGAAAACGTGCCAGAGAAAATTAATCTGCAGGGAATACGTTTCCCGAAAGCAAAGTGTTGTCCGACCCGTTCAGCTCAGATACATCAGTACTCTGATGGTCTGTGATTGTGAAATTCTTGGGTTAAAAAGAAGTTAGGGTTCCTGAGCATCAAAGAAGAGGGGAGGATTACAAAAACACCAATAGCAGCTGGTCACTCCTGTCCAACATAAACCCAGTGGGAGACAACAGGTGATGCAGGACATGGAATTGATCTTAAATTTCAGACTTCCAGCTGCTATTGCTGTTGAATTTTAATTCATGTCTATTTCTACCACCTCTATTTCCTTGCTTAGGTAATGAAGAAAACTTGGCTGTGAGTTTTACATAGCAATTGCATTTGTTCTGTGGTTACCTTTTTTAACTGGTACTGGAGTTACCACAGCAACAGTGGAACGGCTTAGTTATAATATGAAAACTTTCTTTACAGAAGCAAATCTGATAAGATGTCATGAACTGTCTTGAAGAAATATGTATGTTCCAATAAAAATCACGGAATGTTTCTGGGGTTACTGTACCAATACATTAATGATTCCATAGTTAAGATCTTGTTGCTATCTCCCCTATAAATCTGCCATGAAACCAGCCTGAGATGTTGCATAGCCAGCTCTCAAGTTGGGAATGATTAAAAACTGCCTTTCCAAGGCAAACTGATTGAATCGAATGCAAAAATAAGCAGCTCCTGTTACCTCCCCCTGTACCTAATACAGAGGCACCTGAGGACTGATGACAAAATGAAGATTCGAGGATGGCATTTTTTAAATTCATGTATTGGAAGCAGAGTTTAGGTAGGAGTGAAGAAGGCTGCTAGTACTCTTGAGGCTTTGAGCGTGTTTATCCTTTTAATACTAAGCCAGGTAGAGCAGCAGTGCTGTTATTTCTGTTATACAGATGATATGTGGGCACATCACCTGCAGATTTTTCTTTTTATCTCCCAATAATTGGTTCATGCTGGGAATATGGAGAGTTTATATCCCCTTTAGTCTTCTCAGCCTATCACCTTCCCGAAGGAAACAATACACAATCACATTTTTATTGCTAAATTGTGGGTAGGAGGGGGAGGAAGGCTGAGGTTATTCTGCCACAGAGCTGCTGCTGTTCAGAGCATTGTGCCGTGCTTGGAGTTTTTCTAGCACCTCACTACGTGTTCCCATGTGGTTATTCACAGCTCTGCAATAAACACAGGAAATTAATCCATATATTTCCATCCGAAAATGAGAACTAGGGGAAGAAATTAAATCCAAGCCCCATCTGTGAGGGTCACTTGCCAATGTCTTTTCCCTGCCTATAGGAAACCTTCCTGGGCCCATCCCATCCTGCAGCATCACTGCTTGGTGGAGCACCAGAGCCACATCCGCATGTGTCTGGGGACTGACACACTGCAGTGCACATCAGCCTCCCCTACTCCGTATTTGCAGCTGGAATTTTAGGCACTGGTATCTTCCCTTGGTGGTAAGGTGTGTTGGGACTGGATTTAATGGAGTTGCTAGTCAGCAAGTGGAAGTTTTACACCAGCAGTGTACCAGCTACTGGAACAGATGTATCAAAATTTAAGTTGAATGGGAGTTTTTTTGAACTATTATTATTATTATTATATTTAATGTGGAAATAGACTGCTTTTTGTAAGGAAACCTGTTTTCTTTTAAAAATCAGTTTCTATCTAAAATAGTGTGTTTTCACTGAATGAAAGAATTAAATAAAATAAACTGAATATTAAAAAAGAAAGTGATTTAAATGGTTGTGGGCACATCTTCTAATGAATGACTGGGTGAAGATACTAAATAAACTTTAAATCTCCGCAACAACACAACAGACAAGATGCCACTAAGGTTTGTTGGGATATGGGAGCTGTCTCAAACGTCTCTTGCCTGGTACAGCATGATTAGAAACGTGTAGCTGTAGGGAAGAAAAATAGTTCTCTTACCTAAGGTAAAATGGAGAATTTCAGCTGGATGACTCTTTGAGAGACAAAAAACACTTATAATTTGCTAAATAGTCAGTTATGTGGAGGTCTGCATGCCTTGAAATTCATGAGCCTTTCTGTTCAGGAGAGGGGGAACTCTATGTGATAGACAGATGGGCATGGAGAAGCCATTTTATGGGACTTAACCACACTTGTTGGAAGATGTGGGAAACACCAACCTTCAACCCTTATTTCCCTGCTGGCAGAAGCAATCCTCTGTGTAATTCATGGGATCACAGCACAGGTGGGTTGGAAAGGACCCCACAGCCCCCACAAGCTCAACACCTGCCGGAGGTTGGCTGCCACCCCCCAGATCAGGCTGCCCAGGGCCCACCCAGCCTGGCCTGGGGCACCCCCAGGGATGGGGCACCCCCAGCTGCTCTGGGCAGCCTGGGCCAGGAATTCAGCACATGTGGATGCTGGCGCAGGAGCAGGAAGGGCCATCAGGGGCTGATCTACCAACAGCTGATGCACAGCCATGTGCCCAGAAAGTCATACTCAAGGAGAGACCTTGGCTGGTGACAGGTGGCAAAATACTGACCACAGACACTGGAAAGGCCCTGCAGACGCGTGGTGACCCACTTGATTTGTGTCTGAGGTCTGAGCTGCAGGGATAATTCATCGGGGTACTTGTACTCCTTGACAGCTGCTATGAGGACTCTGTCAAGGAGGATACTGGCTTACGGGCACGGAGATGGCACGCATTCAATCAAGGGCACATCAGTTTGGATTTTCTTGTTGTGCTACAGAATATGACTGCGGAGATGTACAGTGGGAAGCTGCTTGAGTTATATCAGTCTTGCTGTCCAAGTAGTCAACTGTATTTTGCAGCATCTGGCTAGATTATAACTGATTAGTATTTATCTAACCTAGTTAAATCATCTGTAGTCCAGACATTTTGACTAGTTATTATAACCTAATTTGGTCTGTTTAGTGGTTAGGGGCCATATTCAATTTGTAATGCTTTTTTATTATTATTTATTTATTTTTTTTTCCATTTTAAAATGCACAACTCATGATGAAAATTTTGGGAGTTTTTTTTTACTGTACTTCTGCTTCAGTCACAGACTTAACGTTTTCTAAGCAACCTCAGAATAGCTTTTAGTATAGGGACTTGTTTGAATGCTGAAAATGAAATATGATTTATTTCATTTGGTTACTGTGAATGGAGCATACTCCTTCAATGCCAGCTGGCAGAATTAGGGAGCTGTGCAAGAGATGGTGTAGAACAGCACCTAAAGCAAAGATGAAGATTTCTTTGATTTCTATGACAGGGACATAATTCTACCATTCAATTTGATCAAAGAAACCTGGATCAACTAAATTTGCTAGGTTTTTAGAGAGTAATTCTTATGAATCCCCAGTTTTACAGCTGTTAGGTTCTTTTTTGTTCCCATGTGATCTGCCTTAGTGACTGAAATTTGATAGCATGGCTCTGACAGTAAAATTGGATTTCAAGGCATGCTGCTGTGAAAATGCCCTCTTTTTTTTGGTGAACTTGGACACAATGATCACTCAAGGGAATTTTCAGCCAGCCAGAATGTGACACCTGCAGTAATTACTGACTACGCAGATCTGGGGTTAACGTGATGATGGTTCCTTACAAATTCAGAGCAGCAAAAACAAGCAGCAAAAAGAAGAATGGAATAAATGAGCTTAAAACCAGTGAGTTAGTGCCCCAGATTCCCAGTACAAGGGGTGTTTGGATGGAGCTGTGGGCACAGGCAGCAGGTTGTTGCAGGAAGACCTGAGCTTCAGATCTGGGGTTGTGCTAACAGCCCTTGTCGAGCTGTGTTATGGCAAGCACCGAGCCACAGCCAGGCAGGTGCCACCAAGCAGAGCTACTGATCCTTTAAGCATCACACAGAAGTGTGTCTTGTTGTGCACTGCCAGCCACTCTCCCTCCTCCCTCTCACCTTCCAACGTGAACACAGTTTCAGTGTCAATAAAATTACACGCACTGGCAGGCAGATAAAACACACTGAACATTGTCTGACGGCATTCAGCAATGGTAACGTGGGCTTCAGGTTGTGTTTGCAGCTGGTGTCTGGAGGGAGGTGTCTCGTGGTCTTGCACAGATGACTGAAAACCTGCTTCCACAGGTGCTGTTATCTTTAGGAATTGGATTAAAGCTATTTTGTGGCAACCTGTCAACTTTATGGCCGCGTCCCTTAAATAAAGGAAAGTCATGTTCACATTTGCTCAAACCTACGGAGAATTCTGCTGAAGGTCTGTCTTTGAAAACATGTGGGCAAAAGCTTTATTAGTTCTGCGGTGCTGCAAACGCTCTCACGCGCTCACTTTCTGCTTTTCATAACACCTTGGTAACTTCTGTCACTGATTCCTCATGGGTTTTGGGGTCACTTTGCTCTTTGCCTGTGTGTCAGTGTTAATAGCCAGGTGTGGTACGTTAGAGATGTCGTGTGGACTCTTCATATGTTCTTTGCCATCCTTCATCTCCTTGCTGATTAATGAAGTCACCTCTCAGTGGTGTGCACACCAAAACCTGCAACTTGCTGTACTTTACCTGACTCTTGTTAGCATTTCCTAATTAGACAGCGTGATCACAAATTACCTCCAGCATAAGCCCCAAGCATTAGATATAACATTTCCCTTATAGTTCATCTGGGGGGGGCGGGGGTTGTCAATGATCACTTGGCTTCAACAGCATCATTCCCCACCTTACTGTCTCCAGGAAGGTGTGTCAGTGCCTGTATGAGCACCATCAGTGGACAGAACAAGGTTTGTTCACCATTTCTTACATATAGGGCTGGTTTGGAGAAAGAAGAGTTTGGGAAATGCTCCTGAAGCAAAGGGTGAACAGTCTTAATTTAGCTTCTTTTGCCATTTGGCAGGAAAAACATCTTCAGTTGCTTTAACTCTCTGCATTGTGGTGTGGGATGATAGCACCATTACAGGGCTGGAATTCCTTCTGCCTTCATCTGTGTTCTCTCATCCTTGTGCCTGGAGTCTCAGCAGGTAAGGAATGGGATTAGATTGCCATTTTACACAAAGAGGTGTATGAAAATGGGTTAGAAGACAGCCAGACTTGTGCAGAACTTCTGCTCAAACCTGGCTGCCATTGTATTTTCTCTATCTTCCTGTAATCTCTAAAGCAGATGGCCTAGAAGAAACAAAACTGGCTCTGAAAAAAATTGTGTCTTCCTGGGGTAGTTGAAAATTCATTAAGTTCTAGACTGAAGTGTACTATGCAAAAACCATCCGATGTTCTCACTGAGTAGGATTCGCATGAAGGCTTTTCACATCTTTAAGCTATCCTGAGTGCCTTGGCGATGTCCCATTTTGTGCCCATGATGTGTAAGGCAGAGTAGCTGAAAAACATTATCCCATGTGTAGTCACCTATTTTATCATGGGTGTTATCTCCCTTAGCCCAGAATACCCTCTAAGAAAATAAAAAGTAATAAATAAAAATGGGAGGTGAAGCCCTTGTTTTTCAATCCACTTCAGGGAGAAATAGCAGGTTCTAACTTCGACTTTTTCATCAAGCAGAAATGTCTTCCCAGCAGTTCTGAGGTGCATCTGCAGAATAACATGGAAGCAGCTTAGGCTATGTGAAATGAAAATTCAAGTGTTTAATTATTTCAGCAAAGCATGCTAATTACAGATATTTGTGGGCTTGCCCACTGCACAGCAGAATTTCTTTTATTAAGAGCTTTTACATCTTAGAGGAACTCCATTTATTTTCCCTGGGGTCTTTGAGGACATTTTCAAGCAGAAATGTAGACAGTAACTGAATGTGTTGTAATGAAAATATTTTGAGGTAAATAGACTGTTCTCTTAAATGTCATCAAAGTGATTGTTGCATCAACAAATCCCCAGGAGTTTTCATTTTTCATATACATTTTAATACATATAAAACAAGCATAAATTTACAGTTAGAGATGCACTCCCACAGCACCATGGCTCCTTTGCTCTGTAATTGTCTCCCTCTTTAAATGACAAGTGTGAAATCTGTAGCTCTCTCCTAAATTATAGCTTGCAGATTATTCTGTCAATTTGCTCATATATTGGTAGTCCTTCTTATTTCTAAAAAAAAAAAAAAATCTTTTTCCTTCATCTTCACAATCTCTGTGTGTGTCAAAAACAATGCCTTACTTTTCAGTGCTTTACAGCATAATCATACCTAGCAAAATATCTTTATAGCAAAAGATAGAAATAAGTTAAAATAATTAGCCATTTTAAGCTGGTTTTAAGTATTAGTGATAGTAAAACTAGTGATTTTATTGTGTTTGAGAGCACGGTCCCTTATAAAAGAAGGAACAAATCGTAACCTGCCAACATGGGCTGGCAACCTGCACAATTAAGCTGTGGTTTTTCATGGGTCAGAACTTGAAAAATGAAAATGAGCTCCAGATTAACGTGGATCTTGATGTCAGAGGTGTAGCTGTTTTGGTAGTCTTCTAGTCAGATGATTTTCTATGGATAACTCCATCCCTTTAACGATCAAACCTCTCCTTGCTATGCATTTTGATGCAAACTGTGGCAGCGCTGGATTCCTCGATGCCTGGGATGAGGCATGGATAATATAGATGTTCCTGTGTCCATCAGTCACTCTCCCTTACAGGGGTGGGGACATGACAAATTGGATCTCTCTGTAGTTGTTTATTGTTCATCTTGTTGCTTTCTGCCAGCAATTCTGCACTCTTGATTCATGCTCATTTTGATTCCTGCTTTGTGCACCTGTGAGTAATTGCTTCTCCAGGCAGTTGTCTTTGTCAGACAAGTGACCAAAATCTTAATTTCACTATTTTCAGTTTTCCATGATTCCTTTCACTGTCTTCCTCTTAGAAGTATTTGCATTTGTTCACTTGTATAAAAACTTTGATATGAATGATTGGAGAATGCTCTTTTTGGCTCACTTTCTATTTTTGGGGCTTTTAGGCTCAGTTTGTATTTTTCTGTCACTTCTCACATACCAACACCCAGGCCACCTGGGGAAGTGCTCTGAGTTCCCCTCTGTTTTGCATGGCTGACTGCATTACCTTAAGGGTGGGGTGAGTGCCTATTTTTTCCTAGATTCCCCCATGAATGTGTTAAACATCAGAAAACTTTAAAAAGGCCCTGCTGAGGGACCTCTCCATGCTAAAACTCCACCTTGTGAGTCTGCCCAAAGGACTGGGTGAAGAACCATGGAACCACAGCAAGGTTTGGTGGGAGGGACCCCACAGCCCCCCTACCCGTGCTGGGGGCTGGCTGCCACCCCCCAGATCAGGCTGCCCAGGGCCCACCCAGCCTGGCCTGGGGCACCCCCAGGGATGGGGCACCCCCAGCTGCTCTGGGCAGCTTGGGCCAGGGCCTCACCGCCCCTGGGGACAGAATTTTCCCCCCACTCTGACCCAAATCTCCCCTCTTTTGGCTTAAAATCATTCCTCCTTAGGCAAGCAGCAGCTTTGAAGAGGTCATGTGGCCAGAATCTAGAATATTCTACACTTGCTTTTCATGACATTGAAATGGTTCCAAGACTCAAGTATCCAAACAGCTGTGTTTTTAAATCCTGCCTTTAGTTGCCTTTCTACTCGTAATATCTCTCCCTTCCTTGCAAAGACCTTGACCAGTTTGACCTTGACCAGTCCCAAGGATTAGCTCTGAACAATTCTGAACAATCCATGGCTTGGGGGCTTCCAGCAAAGTCATCGCACCACAAAGGCATGCAACCTTGTTCTGCCTTGGCGAGCTGAGAGGCACGAGTGCCTGCAGACTGAGACCAAAGTCCTGCTCAGATGTGACACAGGAGAGCCCTCACCATGTGTGGCCTGTGGATTGTAGTTTTGCTCGGACAGCAGTGGTGTTTGCTATGGAAATCAGCAGCCTGGAATGGAGTCATCACTGCCCAAACATCGATAATTGCCAGTTCCCTTCTGCCTATGAATGGGACACTGTTGAAATGACTTTGGATGTGGAAACTGAGAAGAAGCTGGGATCCTGAACGTGAGTAAGGTCAGGCAGAACAGATGGCTCTGCAGGAAAGATTTGTGTTGAGTTTTCTGCCTGTGACAGAAGCCCCTTTATGAGCTTGGAGACATCACTTCTGCTCCTGATATCTTCATCATCTTCTCTCTCCCTGTAAAACCAAGATCCATGTTACTTGGCAGAATAAACTGCAAATCCAGTAATTTTCAGGTGTCAAAGCCAGAATTTTCTTCTTTTTTTTTTTTTTTTAAATCCTGCTGTATTTTCAAAAAATTATCCCTGAAAATGGTTTCATTTGTTTAACAGATCATCTTCCCTCTCCCTGTAATGACTTGCACACAAACTTTGCTTTGCACCCACCTATGCAGCTTTGGAAAACCTCGTGGCAGGGAAGGCCTTCAGCATAAGTGTGGGATTAGCCATGCAAGATTGATTCAGTTCATCCACCTTGTACCATGTCATCTCCTCTGTATGTAAGACTGATGCATGTTTGAGCAACATGAACACAATTACACCTGCATCTATAAAAAAAAAAAAAAAAAAAAGCAACAGTTGTCTTTCTGCAGGTGAACTTCAAGACTTTTTTTTTCTCATCAGGGTCTAATTTCAGGCAAACAGCACCTAGCAGCTCTACCATAGATCAAGATGCTCTGCCATTACCTATATGTCATGGTGTCGGTACAACGACAGCCGCAGTCCGTAGAGCTGTCACTCGAGCAGCTGCCGTCAGCCTGTGTTCTGCAAGGTTATGCTCTGTCTTAAATTAACATTACGTTCTGGTGCTGCCCAGCACTCAGAATTTTCTTATTATCTAAGCCATCACTGCAAGGGGTTTTTCGCCTCATCCATCACGCTGTCACTGCACCACTTTCCCTTCTGCCATAGTTTCCTTTTGCTTTATTCTGATACGCTTTTTTTTTTTTTTTTTTTTTTTTTTTTAAACAAGAAANTCTTTGTTTAAACAAGAAACTTCTTCTGTCACACTCATTTTTTCTGTAGTCGTTTGGTCACTTCTTCAGATCCTATGGATTCATTGGGATCCAAGTTTGAAATAAAATTTAATTTCTGCAAGATTTTGGAGAGCAGATTTAGCAGCTGGATGAAGGTCTGTCTAGTTGTTGTTTTTTTTCTGTAATATATATATTTTTAAGTCAAATCATAGTACTGTGAAGCACCAACATATCCTTTTGCAACTCTGAAATCTTGTAATCTCTAATAAAGCCTCCACATGAAGGCACTTTTAAACTTGTTTAAAAATAAATCCAAACGAGCAGAAGAGACATTATTTCTGCTCTGGAAAGTGATATTGTATCCCCTGGCCTCCGAAAATTGTTCTGTATTATTAAGGCTTTTGTTATGGAGATCTCCATGTGGATGTGTCTTCCTCTGTATTTCCCCCCTGCAGCAGCACTCGTTCAGGCCCCAGCTCTGTAAACTCTTGTAGACCAGCTTTACCTAAGGGTTGGCTGAAATTAATGCAATGCTTTCCCACTTCCAGTCCTTCAAACCATCAGGTTTGTAGTCAGCCGCTAAGAAAACGTTAGAAGAAGTAACACCCAAGGATGTTTGTATTTCTCCACTCCCCCTTCCCGCCCTGTGTGAAACTTATTTTAACAAACACAGTATTGCTGGTGTCTGCAATACTTCCTTCAGGAGCTTCAGCATGCCCGAGGTTCAGCAATAGCTGTGTTGATTAACCTAATTAGTCATACATGTTCAGATTCAATTTTGCTATTTGCTTCAGAATTGAAAAGGATTTCTCTGCCCAATATTTTCCTATTTCAAATGGACTGAAAAATTGGCTGCTGATGCTTCCTTTAGCAGAAGGAGTTAAGTTGTCCAGTTATGGACAGTGAAATTGATGGCTTTGTTTAGCTGCTTGGTCACCATCCCAACGAGTGTGCATGGACACAGTTCATTTTGGGGGCAGTTTTTGGGAGGAGTTGGCATTGCATATTTTGGTTTGCACAAGGCTCTGGGGACACGAGACTTTTAAGCCTCGTATGTTCTTATGTTTAAGCCTTATGTTTAAGCCTTATGTATGTTGTTATGTAGAAACATGCACCGGACAAACATAGCACATGGAAGCTTGAAGTATAGATGTTTAAGGAAAGCTTTATACTCCCAACTCAGCAAGGCGTACAAGCAAGTATTTAATTCTCTGTGAGGTTCTGCTTGAGCACTATATCCAAATATTTGGCAAGAAGAAGGCCGGTGAAACTCAGCTACTTTTTATTGTAGGAAAAGCTGCACTATAACAGTGAGAGATGCTGCCCTCAGCACCTGCACTTGCAGCAGGAAAACAGCGTGGGTTTTGTCTGCTTCACCAAACAAATAGTGAAAAGGTGAGGGAAAATCCAAGTGGAGCTACCACCAACAGTAAGACAACTCTTGGTGCTGCAGCGGAGAAAAAAATAAGCTGTCTTGCAACTTTATTATTGCGGTTGATCACATTTATGAAGATGACATAAAGTTGCAAACTGTTTTAATACAAAAAAAGGCAGTTACAGCAATGCAAAATGGTCCATCATATCCAGCGCCTGACAACTTCATTACTGCAGAGGACTAATATTGCAGTGGGGAAATAAAGCACCCGTAAGTTACTTTGGAACAAAACACAGTAGCCAACACGTTACTATATAAAATTTACTTTTTATGGAACTCAATAATAATTAGTGGTTAGCAAAGTGTACAGACAAAAGGGAAGAAAGTGAGATGCCCTAGCCTGAACAGCTCCTTTTTATTTCATCTCTCACAGTCATTTTGTATGTGTTACCACTTGAGCCGGTAGGGGCAGCACCAGCTGATGGTGGTATGGCCCATCCCTGGGTGTGTTCAAGGCCAGGCTGGATGGGTTCCTGGGCAGTTTGATCTAGTGAGCTAGTGGTGGACAACCCTGTCGATGGCAGGGGGGTTGGAACTAGATGATCTTTGAGGTCCCTGCCAACCCAAGCCTTTCTATGATTCTATGATATAATGATATCTGTTATCTTAGGGGCTTCTGGATTAATATGAAGCTTTCGGCCTGGGCCCAGCTGGCAAGTCAGGAGGTGAAAATATTCTGCTTTCTGTGGCTGTTCTCTAAACCACAAATTGTCTAGGATGTCTCCAGTTCAGCATTTCAACAACTTTGAGGACTGTTAGTCCTTCAGCAGGTAGAAGTGACCTGTAATATGGAAGCGATATTCAGACATCTCTGTGCACGGCTATAATTTTCCACCGAAGAAAATGCATGATAAATTTTTGTATTTTTATTTTCTTGAAATGCCTTCACCTGAGGCATGTAAGGACTAAGTGTGCGGAACAGGAGGGGTTGAACGGAGGCCAGGAGCTCTGGATGTGGAGGCTCATTTCCTGTCTCTGGCTTTTGACTGAGACACAGAACGCAGCCTACACCCCTCTCTGCTGAGTGCCTTAATGCTTCCTGGTGCAGGAGGAAGATGTGACATAAAGCCGTTGATGATTTTGAGTTCCTTCACTGTTAAACGCGCCATGGAAGTATATCAGGCATTCCCTAACTTTTTCAAAACCTGCTTTGCAGAGTATGACTTGGAGGCTAACTTGTCATGAAATTTATTATTCACTTTAATTCTGCATTGTGTTCCAAGTGAACAATGTTTCCTACTTCTCGCTATCAGAGAGAACATTCTGTTGCAACTACTCTGTAATCGTTCTACTAATGTATACTTTATTAAACTCCTGCTGTTTTCTTGACTGGTTTATCTTCTAAAAATAGTCTGATTAATAAAATGGATGTCAGATGTACCCATCTTTGCATATTTTTCCCATAGAATCAGACCGTGCTAAACAGTAATTTGATTTTTTATTTTTTTCTTTTAATGTTCAGCAGTATCAATTATTCTCTGTAGAGGTGCTCATGGATCACTGATGGGAAATTAGAAATAAGAATTCAGTTCATGTTGGCAGTGGTTAGAACTCAGGTGCTGACAGCTCAGTGGTGTGATGGCAATGGTTAACCAATTACAGTGCCACTAGTCCAGGAGATCTGGATCTGGATGAAGGCCTTTTCCTAGATTTTTATCTTACAAAATCTGAAAGCAAACATGCCTGGGAAGCCCTCGACAGTATCGCATCTGGGTAACGACATGCTGTGTGTTTGACATTCCCCCTATAGCTTCAAGTGGATGCAGAACAGGTCTGTGAGCCTGTCCTCTTCTTCCCTCTGAATCCTGACAATTACAGCAGCATTTCCCTGGCTATTTTCAGGCTGCAAAGGTGCATGAACACAGCTCTGGTGAATGCCTTCATGCAGGTGTAAAGCAGTATTCTGTTTTTCTGCACAGTGTATTCAGATGTTAATGATGTGTTGTTTGGAAACTAGAGATGTCACAGGATATTGGTGAAAGGGACACTTCACTAAATAGTTCAACTACACGGCGTGCTGCACGTCACAATATTTGCCTGTGCCATTGAGATTCTTGATATTCCCTGTAGAATTTTGGAAGGAGAAATGGGGCACTGCAGAGGGCTTGGCTATCCTTCAGCCGTGTCGTGTGGTTGATCTGGTGGCCTTCTCCCAGTCTGGAACACTATAAACAGAAGGAGGATTAAGTAGTTAGAGAAATAATGTGCTAAATTAATCTATTAAAATAAGTCTGACTGAACTAAAATTATTCTCCAGGATTAATTTGTGCTTTTTGATGTAGTGGTCATTCACCATTCTGAACAATCTTGGAGAAGGTGTTAGACCTCCCTCTGCATTTCTTACCATGTGTATGGCACCTTTCTGTTAAAAAAAAAAAAAAAAAAAAAAAAAAAAAACAGTGTGAAGACGAAAATCTCCTTTGTATACATACAGTTTTCTGGACAGGTGCTGCTCTCAAGCACAGCACATCTTCCACATGTCTTCCGATGCTTTTGGAGAAGGTCAGCAGAACAGCAAAGGGAATAAGGTTGTCCTCCGTGGGCATCCATCACCTGCAATGGGAACGCAAGTTAACATCAATCAGGGTTTGACATTGCCTTAGCTATGCTCATGCTCTGTGCAACAGAGGGACCGTGAAGACCTTCACAATTTTCAAACCAGCTTCCTTGCTCGAAGCTCAGAAGTACCGATGACTGAAGACAGCAATAATTCTCCAAGCACAAGCTGTGCTCTGATATGACAACTTAAAACCTCAAGCTAAAAGCTCGGAGGATTTAGAACTTGATACTTCCAGTAATAGCTCTTGCTGTCAATCTGGAGGGCAGAAGCACAGGTCTTTGAACCATACATAAGAGTATTTGGGACTTCTGGTGTGCTTGTACACGCAGAGCATTTCTGAGAGAAAGGGCAGGCAAAGGATGGAGGCTCTGTGGCTTGCTTAATTTCAGCGAGTGCCTTCAAGGCTCTCAATGGAACATGCAAAAGCTGAGCAGTGTTTTCCTGTAATGGGACTGCACTGACCCACTGCCATTCTTTTTAATCACATTTCATTTTCAGTGTGAGTAATCAATATCAACATGTGATACTTTCTCTCCCAAACAACAAAAATCTTTAGATCTGAGGCTGGCTTGTCAAGCAGAACTGAAGCACTGTGTAACTAAATGATCACATAGAAAAAAAAAAAAAAAAAAAA
>VXAV01001344.1:146481-171033 GCA_013399715.1 Alectura lathami
AAAAAAAAAATGGGATAGAGTACTATGTGTGCAGGTTCCAGATGTGTATTCCACATAAAGTGCAGAGAAGTGATGTAAGCCCATCTTGTGTGCCACTGCTCGCAAAGGCTGACAAGTGCAGTCAAACACAAGCCTCAGCAAGCACTGTAGTCCCCTTGCTAGGAGCTGCTTTCTACATAATGGTTGTAATCTTTTCTCCAAATGGCGGGTTGCTGCCTGCTCTTCACTTGCTGATAGGCCTAATTCACTCTGAGTGCCCACAGGGATATCATATTTCACACTGGCTTTTGACATTTTATATTTTAATTAAGCTTATCCTGTAGGAAAGAGGATGCTGACAACTGGGCTTACCTCACTCGCACTGCACGGTGCCTGGAATGAAATCTGTTGCCCGTGCCCTTTCCCAAGCCATGTGCTTTTGCTGTGTGCTGCATCTCTGGAGGGAGCAGGCAGGCTGTGCACAACATCCAAGGCTGCCATCCTTAAAGCAGGGCATAATTCCCAGCTTATTATTATTGCAGCTCTGCTGCAATGTTTGCGTATTTCTACCGTCACGTTTTCCCTGGAGAGAGAACCAGAGTGAGCACAGGCTGTTTAGTTTAGAGGGACGAAAAAACATGTAATCAAGATTTGGGGAATACAAATAACTTTCTTGCTTTACAGGAGGGGTTTTAGGGTGGGGAGGTCTGATGTAATTTGCCAGCACTTCTTGGCACTACTCAATTTGCTGATGTCCTAGGGTCAAGAATAGCGCAGAGTAAGGTTTGCACCCAGTTTGCCCGACTTCATCACTGAAATCTGGTAGGGAATGGTGTTTGGCATAGTGCAGGGCACCTCTAATACCTTTCAGTCTCAAAGGATAGACATCTGACCTAAGAACTGCGGGGCAGTAACTTGCTATGCATCAAATGATGTGTGGTTTCATCATCCCACGCACATGGAATGTAGCTGAGGTTTGTTGAAGCTTCTTCCAGTGGGGGTTACATCAGTTTAGACTGCCTCCTGTCTGCTGTGGGGGTGTGTGTCTGCATGGGCTTGAGTATTTCCTGCCATGAAGTTGCCCTATAAAAATACAGCTCTAAACTTTCTAGTCTGTGGTACATACTCTTCCTTTATCAAACAAAAGATGAAGGAGGACAGAGGCAGAAAGGAAGCACCAAGCGAAGGTGAGTCTGCTGGACTAATGTGAAAGCATTGCTTTCAGCCTGGCTTGAGAAAAAGGAGGAAGCAAATTTTGTGGTACTGATAAATGCATTTTATCTCCAGGTTGATGAACGACATCACTGCACCTACGTGCTGCCTGAGCAGCACTCGGATGGGCTCAGCTGAGCTAGCAGTGGTAACTAGACACCCTGTGCCTGCTGCAGGCCGTCTGGCAGGGCGACAGGGAACAGCCACCCACAAGAGCTGTTCCTGCCTGTTTGTCCTCAAAGGACAGCCGCAGCACCAGGCTGGAGCTGCTGAGCGCCATGTCTTCTCCCTGCCCCCTTGAACTTGTTTTTCTGATGCTGAACTACTTTATCTTTCATTTCTTTGACCTGAAACATTCAGGTCACAGATGTTTGGAGAGTGATGAACAGAAGTTGCCCAAATGCACAGTTCTATTTCCAACACCGCGCAGTGTGACAGGCTGATTTAGACGTCCGGGTCAAGCGATTCTTTTCAGCTGACTGCCTCAACCACCCTGGGTGCCGTTATCTTCTATATTAAGGCTTCGTCCTGCAAGGTGCTAGGCACTTTTTCTCATTTTGTCTGGACTGGAGAAGGCTGTTAGGACACTGACACATCAGTCACTGGTTGGTGAAGCGCACAAATGTTGTCGCTGGGACACCAAGGTGCCAGCTTCCCTCTGCCTTGCCCAGACCCTTCCAATGCAGCGTGTTTAACACAGCCAAATGGGTTATGATGTGCCCAGGAAGAAAACTGCAGGACAATTTGCCTCGTGTGGCATGAAGAGAGACTCTGAAAATGCTTTGAAAGCTTAAAAAGAAGAGAAAGACAGAGGAAACAAACCTATTAAAAAAAAAAAAAAACACTAAAGCCAAAGAACTGAATTCAGATCAACTCCAAAGGAGGGCAGGACAAGGAATCTGAGCCCCTCCGGACTTAAAATTGTTGAATCTGTGCAGCCTAGTGTCAACCAAGTATCTGAACTGCAATCATGTATAATTACTGGCTTTAGAACTGGTGGAAAAAGGAAAAAAGCAGCGACTGTTGTTCCCATAGTACCTCAACATAAATAGCATCCAGCGGTTTCTATGCACCAACAGTTAGCAGACTTATTAATGTGCTCTGTGTTTATTAAATATAGTGCTTCTCTGGCTTAACCGGCTGGGTTTATTTCAACATTTGTGAGAAAAACACAAAGGAAGAAAACTGATGAAATGCAATGGCTTTCCTTGCCCTCAAAGAGATTTCAGGTCTGTGTATGGTTGAATCCTTACAGTTGCATCACTTTTATACAGACTCACGGAGGGTGCGGGAGCGTGTGGAGCAGGAAGGATGATCTTGTTGCCCTGACTCCTGCTCAGCAAAGCCCATTTCTCCCCACTGCTCATTAAAAACAAGAAAGCTAGATGTTTCCTGGGCATTTCTCCTTTTGAATGGACACAGGCTGCAGGCTACTACCTAAAAGAAAATCGGGTCTACCATGCTAGAAACAGTAGGAAATGGCTGAGTGAGATCGCACCTGTCCCTGATATTAGTTTACAAAAATGAGCAAATCTGTGCTGTATGTGGTAGAAGTAAAGTATTACCTTCATCTTTTTGGATGAGCACGTGGAAAACAGATTTAGGGCCTGAGTGCTCGATACTCAGCCACTCATTAAGAGTTTTGCATTATGTTCTAAACAAATTGGAGATCTGATATGAAAATGCTGCCTGGTTTCTTTATAGCTTCTGTATTTGACAAAATTCTTGTATTGGAGTCATTTCACTGTTTTCCTTGAAAATGAATTTCCCCAAATGGAAAAGACATTTGAAAGCGTATAAAAAAAAAAGAAAAAAGACAAATCGAATAATAGCTTATAATGAAAGTTTAAAAAGGAGAGGGGGAAAGAGAGGAGAGAAAAATTAGGTTACAAAATTGAATGTGTTTTGTATAAAAATGGATTTAAAAATCATTAGAGTAGAAGAAATCTCTTTAGCATTGTGCCCTTATTAAAGCTTGTAAAATGATTTGAGATTACTTGGGGGAAGGAACTCTGGAAGTGAAACTTGTCATTGCAGAGTGGAATTAAATCCCTTTTTCTTTTTAAAAATCTGAAACCTACATGCAATGCTGAGGATTTCATCGCAGCTTCTTAAATGTCAAGAATTAGCTTTTATCTGAGCAACCTATTTATCAGAAAAACCCAGAAGTTCAAATGGAGATAACTGAAGGCAATTGGAGAGTTGAAACAGGCTCACAAATACATTTCTGCTGTGGCTTTATTCTTTGGAAATAAGCAGTACTGCTATTCTTAGCGATGTATAAATAAAAAGTCAGCCACGCCCTGAAGCAAGCAGAAACAGATCAGTTTAACAACATCGGTAATACTTTGACCAGCAGCAAGATGACGGGCTCCAAATCTGTATCACAAGCCTGTGCATCTGCAGCCCCTCCTAGCCAGAGCATAACTGGAAACCAAACATGGCCCAAAAACGAGGAGCAGATGGGACAAGTTGTTGGTTAGGTTACATGTAATTCACTGTTTTAACAGATGAGTTCAGTTGCTGGATGCCACTTGGCCTTGCAGTGAGAAGTCTGCCAAGGTGAAACAGGTGGTGCCTGCCACCTGAAGAGGAGTAGGACGGCCAGTGTCACAGCACTTGCCTTCAACATGTAAGTTCAGTGAGAAAATATGCATGGCACTGGGATCCCCTTAACTCCAGGGGTTGCTACTTGCATCTTTCCAAGAGCTTGTGGAAGTTCTGGAGAAAATTTCCAACAGCTTTGAGGCTTAGAATGAGGATCCCAAATAATACTAAAGCCTTCTGGTGAGGTGTTTTGAGAAACTTCCAAATGGGAGGAGTAAAAGGATGGAGTCAGACCTACAGGTTCCCTGCTGTTTCTTCTTAGGCGTACACAGAGAGAGTGATAAAGATATAGATATGTAAATATTGATTTGAAGGGGGTCAAGAGTTGTTTTACACAAAGTCCATGGCTTGGTGTAGTGAGAACATGGAGGCATGTATGGGACTCAGAGCTGCCCTTTCCACTGCACCTTCCCCAGATTCCCAGCCACCTTGTTCCTTGGTTTGTACAGCAAATGCTCCTCAGTGCTTGAAATGATGATGAAAATTCTTGATTTCCATATTTATTCCTCCTGTTAATTCCTCCTCTACACACAGTGTAGGTTTTAATTTTTTACTATTTGTTTATTTATTTATTTTGGAGAGTGGGGAGAAGAAACTATAAGCAGAAATCAGTAAGTTTTTCTCTGTCCTAACCATTACTTTGCTCTCTGACTCTCCTGGCTTGGGCATTTTATTCTCTCTTCATGTCAGTCATAGGCTGCTTGAGACATCCTGATGATACGTGTCCTGTTACTCCCCTGGAGTACTTTTTGCAGAAAAGCTAGCTTGGTAAACTCTGATCTTCACACATTTTAAAAGCTGACAGCAGAGCCCAGAAAATTGCATGTTTCAGGCAAAAGTAGAGAGCGTGATACTAGGGGCTGCCACAAAGAAAAACTCAGAAGAAAACAGGGGGAGCTGGGTGGGCTGGAGAAGAATCGATATTGCCAGAGCAAGAAAATGGGAGTGCAGAAACCAGAGAAGGCCACAGGACTGTGCAAGGAGAGTGTGCCTTTAGCTGGGAGGGAATAAATACATCGCCACGGCTGGAGGCAGGAGAACGGGGTTGTTCTGGGCATGCAGTGCTATTGGAATTCAGTGCTGGAACACTTGGCGTGTTCAGGTCAGATGTTGCAGTGAAGTTATCAAATTATTATTAATTTTTTTCCTCTGTAATAAAGATGAGATACTATTAAGAAGAGGGCAGCCTTGTGTACAAGAATGGGAAATTTACATTATACTTCTAAATGTTTTATTTCTGTTCTGCAGTGGCTCCGTGCTGCATTCAGAGCGGATTTGAGGGCATAGGAAATTTACTGCTGAGCTGCACTAATGTTTTCTTTGCAATGAAGGATTTTTCTTTGTTTCACCCAAGACAAAATTGAACTGTGAGGTTGTAAGTGTTTTTATTGTCTGAAATAAATCACAAAGATTTTTTTCAACAAAATCTAGAAATATTTTTGCAATTTTCCGTTCAGTTTATTTGGTAGTGATTTACAAAACCAGTCTGAATTGGAAAGACACTCTGGTGTAGCCAGTTGCATGGCATTGCTTGCCTCCCTTCAATTTTTGGGGCAGAGAAAATATTTGAAATGGAAAGTTTCACTGTCCTCTAGCCAAGCACACACACAAGGCTTTGCTCACAAAGGTGGAAGCTGGCCAACGCTATTTATAGCGTGTAGCAATGCCTATTTGTAGCATGAAGGAATGTCTGCTGATGAGGGAGNNNTTTGTAGCATGAAGGAATGCCTGCTGATGAGGGAGTGTGAAGGAACTGAAGAGGGGAGTCTTGGGGTCCACGGTGTGCAAGACTCTGGAAAATGCACTGATTTGTGGTAATATTTGTATATACCTCCACTGGTTCATGTTGTGTACTATTTCCTAATTCTTTTGGGATCGGAGGTGCTGAAGTGAAAATGTGAAAATACAGAGCTGACAACTAAATGGCAGCAGTTGGATAGAGGTGGGAGATGGGTTGAAAGACATCAGCGAGTCTTCAGTGTTTCAGAGTTATAAATGCTGTAAGTGACAGGACTAATTACAATCTTAATTACAGTGGTGTAATTCTGTAAAAAAAAAAATGGATTAAGGCATTAAAGTTAGACAAGTGTAACAGCTATTAAATGAGTGAGATAAGAATCAGGCTATCACTTTATCTCTTTATGTATGCAAGTAATCTGAAGACTTCTGCAGCTTTAAACCTACAGATGAGATACTACTTTCTTCTGGATATTTTTTCTTAAAACAGGCTATGAAATGTAAGCCAATAACCTTCGAGTAGTTGTCACTAGGGAAAGAGTAATATTTTCTCTCAGCACCCAGGCATGGAGCAATGGTGATAGATTTTCCAAGCAAACACAGACATTTTAATCTCATTACTGCGTAAAGTATAGTAATTGTTTGGTGCAGTGTAACTACACTCCTTTCCCCCTCTGAGCTTGTTCCCACATCACAAAATTAATCCTTGTTTCAAGCAAAGTGTAACTCTCATGGTGTGCCTGCAATGCTCCTGCCAGCACTGCTCTAACAGCAACGTGGCACTTTGTCATCACACTACCATCATTTGGATAATCCATGGCTGCAGTACATCATTTATGTGCTATTGTTTTGATGATGTATGAAAGCAATGCATCATTTCAGGACAGCCAGCAGAAATATCCCAGAGGCTGTCATGCTTTGTTTTTTTAAAAAAATTCTTTAGAAATGTAGAAAAGAGATTAGTTATTCATGGGAGCCGAAAAGGAGGAGGGATTAGGAGGGAAGTAGAGTGAGGAGAGAGAATATAATATAGAGATGTTCTGATTTCCAGAGGTACCTAAATCAATAGGAGCTGCAAATGTTTATTGAACCCTAAAATTAGGAAAGGGGATTTCTGTGTTTCTAACCATGTGCTTTCAGCCTAGCCCCCCTTTCCCATCTTTATAACCGCTGGAAGAGTGGTGAAGGCACTGTTTGGACCAGGTTTCCACTGAGCTCAGCTCTGCCTCAGGACTGGAATGGAGGAGCTGAGGTCCACTGATAACAAACTGTGAAAAACCTCACTGGGACTCTGAGCCTGCACTTAATAATGCGGGCCTGGATTTTGTTTGTTAAGTCACTGCTTTTGATTTATTTATTTTTAATTGAGTGAACGTGGCAATCTTCCTCCCAGTTTTTTCTCCTGAAAGCAAGGCAATTCTGAGTGTGGGGTTTGGTAGAAAGGACGTGTTGGCAAAGAAGAAAACATGTCTTCTTTTTTGAGGTGACCAGTGCTATGTCCTCTGCTGCCTTGTCCCAGCTTTCCTCTTTCTGTAACAAGAACCAAAAGAGTCTGGAGGTGCTGCTGAAATGCCAAAATATTGCCTCCAATTGTTTCCTTTCTGTCCTCAGCCTTCTTCATCTGCTTGTTGATCTCCTCTCACCTGCTGCTTTCCTTTGTCTTCCTTGTTTTCTCATCTCTCCAAACAGCGTAAACATGAAAGCAATGCAGGTTAATCCTCACCTTGCACATTCACCCTCAAAACAAATCCCAGTTGGAACAAGCAAAGCAATCCCTTGCTGAATGTTATCTCAGGGCTTCAGCCACTCCGTTTGGCTCCTGCACATGATGCCAGTTCAGGCTTTGGCAGCCCAGTGAGTGTAGATTTCTGCTTATGATGATCCCTGCAAGACACAGTGGCTGGCATAGAGGCATGCAGAGCAGGAATAATTTTCCTGGCACCCATCCCGTCCTGACCCTTCAGGTGACACCAACACTCCTCTTAGGTCCTGGAGAATGCTGGTGCTAGAAGATGCAGTTTTACAAGAGTAAGCAGAAATTTTGGAGACTGTTCAATGGCTGTCACTTATTTGTCCTCTGAATATGCAACATGGATGTGCAGAATAAAGCTGAGGTACAGGGAGTTTGGTAAAGGTGATGACTCGGTAAAATTTTGATTTCTCTAAACAGAAGAACTGGCACCAAGAAGAGGGTGATTAAGCAGAAAGTCACTCCTGCGGTGATTAAAGCATATCTGCATTGCCTATTAAAGAAAAAGAAGTAGGTGTTTTTTTTTTTTTTTTGGTTTAATTAAAAAAAAAAAAAAAAGGTGGTGAAAGACTTCAGGAATGTTTTTTGATCAAAATTTGAACTGAGCTGCAATCAAGCTCCTCTAACTGGATTCTTTTGGAGGAATATTTACTGTTGCTAACATGTTGCAACGTGATTATGGAAAATAAGAAATAGAATGTCACTGTGGGATTTGACAGGTAATGTGTGTTTTGGAATGACCAGAGATTCTGCCTGTGTGCATCAGTTGACTCCATCACATTTCTAGGCAGCCCTGGAGCAGTCATCCCTCACACACCAGCTGAGGTGGCTGATGCCTGAGAGCCCAATTTGAGCCACTTTGGAGACAAATATGCAAAGTTGCACGGGATTATGCAGTAATGAGCACAAAATCAGCCCCTCACCAGCCCCATTACAGGGCTGCCTGGGGACCTGATGGACTTGCACTGGGCCGTGGTATTTGTCCCAGCTCACTGCACTGGACTGAGTCGCACTGAGATGTGGCAAATATTAAATGCTCAGAGTGCAAATGTGCTTTGGGTTACCAACCCAAGGCTTAACAGTGAAGGAAAAGAGGAAAGACGAGAGGGGGAAAAGCACATCTGTTCTTTGTTTTCATCCTAAATCAGTTCAGTCCTTCATAATTTCCAAACTTTCTTTCTCAAGATCAAAATCCAAACCCTTGTTCTGTGTTGATAGGTTCTGTAACATCTGCTTGATGGTAAGAAAAAATGGAATCTCTCGGTTCAATTTAGTAGACCTGAAGGACTGGAATTTAACACACCCACCCAGGGCCTTGTCTTAATTGTCTGAGTCCCATCTAATAATGAAAGAAATGGGTAAGGAGAGGCTGTATCCTGAATAAATAAGAACATGGTTTCCTTTTGGAGTACTGGATATTTCCAAAGTAATTTTAGATCAAGTGGTCACAATTGTTTCCCTTTGCGTCCATTCAGCAGACTATTGTTGAGGATTGTAAATGACATGTAATTTTTTTTATCCCCAGGTGGACTACAGGGAATGAGCACAAGGCTAATTAACACTGTGTGAATCCATTTACCTGGAGGAACGACATCATGGGAAGTGAGGACAAAACCACAGGGGGCTGCTTCTTTTTTAATAAATCACAGGAAGCCGCACTAACAGTTCTAGTTCTTGATGGTTATCTCAGGGATTATTTCCCTTACGAAGATATTTTTAATAGAAGTTGAAAGTCGGGTTTCTCGAGTATTTAGAATTTAAAATAAGAGAGCAGTCATTTGTTTTTGGCCCATGAAGCTGTTTTGTGACCAATTGTCTTAGTGTGCTGAGGGCAATTTTTTTTTTCAAATCTTCCCAAAAATCTTTCCAGATGGATTAGATGTAGGCAGGTGTGGATGTGTGAGGATCCAGGCCGGGCTGGACTTGAGCCTGGCTGAGGACATGCTGGATTTAACTGGGTTTGTGTCCAGCGGAGTAGATGGAAAACACACGGTTGTGAGTTTTGGTAGGCTTGGGTTGTTCTATTAATCTGCCACAAACGAGAAGAGTCAAGCCTTGAGGATTTAAATAAAAAAGAAAAACAAATTATTACATAATGATTTCTTCTTGTGTTAAGGAAACATTGCTTTAAAGAGGTGGGTTCTCTAAAGACTATGTTCAAGTTCTTCAAAGAGCCGGTGCATAATGAAATCTTTTTAGTACACTGTAAGAATGGTTCTGTTGTCATACATATTTCCAGTTTGTAATTAAGCACCTTTAAAAAAGCTGCTCACAATTACAGTGTCAGTGCTTTCCTGAGTACTCTTAATTTTGGTAGCTTTTGATGCTTTATTCATGAAGAATGTTAAAAGGCACTTTGTCATCTGTGAAAATGTATGCATGGAGGATAAGGCCAGAGTCAAAAGGGTAGATGAGGAATAACAATCAGAGGTGCCAGCTCCTGGAAGGAGAGATTTAAGTTTCCAAGACTTGCTTCAAAGCAGCAAAAGATGTGTATGTTAATAAAATTCCAGATCATTATCTTCCATTAGCTAATTTGGGGCTCAGTAATTAGATGGCTAAAAACCCAAAAGCACTGCATGCATTATATCTGGGCCAACCTCACCCAGAGATTATTTGTATTTTCCTTTTCTTTGTGCCAAGTCCAGTATTCTCATTTGTCCTGGAGGAGGCTGGTTGTCTGATTTGGACTTGCCATGGTTTTTCTAGGTGTGTGCATAAGATTGGTTTGTTGATTTGTATTTTTTTTTTTGTATTTTTAGTTCACTTCCTACATAAATGTTAAACAGATGCTGATTTGAATGGTAGCCTGGTATATTAATTACCGTACATAATGAATCTCAGAAAATGTAATAAAGGACTAATTGATGTCAATAAAAGTGACACTGAGAAATGCCTTCTTCTATAATGTAAGCAGTGTTCTGTATTGCATAAGCAAGACAAAAAAAAAAATCTGTTATCCATGGGGAATGCACTGCCATTTGATTTTTTTTCTGGAGGAAAATCTTCAGCTGGATGCTAAATAAATAAGACGGTGCACATACGGAGTAGGCGTGTTCATCACCCTTGCTGGCTGTTTGCGTTTGGTTTCATTGATTGCTGCCCAGCAGCTTTTGCTTTAAGCCCAGGAGAATTTGGGGTGTGACAATGTGACATTGAAACGAACGCCGTGGCACCTTGGCTGTTGCGCTTCTTTCCTGCTATAAAAGACGTACCCTTGGACAGCTGCCTGGTTTGTGGTCCCACCCAGAGCCTTCCTGATTTCAGATTTCAGACTGCATGAGGAAGGACGGTGCCTCCAGGTGCCAAGGGTTCAGCGGGTGGAATCAGGGTGCTCAACAAAAACCTTGTCCAACCGATGTTGTAATTTCACTTCACCTCCTCCCTCGTTCTCCAAAGCTCAGAGTTTGTGTGCCCCATGGAGAAGATGGCAGTGACTGAAAAGGAGGTGCCAAGAGTGAGCAAAGGAAGAAAAAAATGTGAGTTTTCCTTAAGCTTGCCTTTCTCCACATTCTTTTCCTCCTGTACTCCCTTGTTTCAATGGTTCTATTTTCATCGCTTTGCCAAAAAGTCTTTTCTCCAAACGCACCCAGCTGCCTGGTCTTTCTTGCACCAGTTTCTGGTGCTCATTGGGCTCTTCCCATGGGATTTGCTGATAGCTTAAGCATGAGTTACCAAAGCCAATGTGAAAATAATGTTGCACTTTGCTGTGGAATTCCTTGTTTTTCCTCGCGGCACTAATAAAGGCTTCCTTACAATAACACTGCCTCATCTGCCTTTTGCTGACACTGTAAATTTCACAGTTTGGGGCAATGTTTTTGACATGTTCTTTATTCCCTTTTCTTTAGGCTCTCTGGAGAAATCTTCCTTGCTCTGTCCTCGACAAGTTTCCCTTGGAGGTCCATTAGCACTGACGCCTGATCCTTCTCCTCCCTGCTGTCCTTCGGCACAGCTCCACTATTTTGTTTGTTCCCGTGCTCTTAGCCTTAAAACAAAAGCAAACTACAACAACAAAAACACCACATTGGTGATATTTCAGACAAGGCTTGGAAAGAAACGGAACATCGGATACATACAGGAAATCTCCAGGTGTGAAGCATGTGTTTAGCAAGCTGGGTGGTTTACTCCTCCTATTTACCTCCATCAGAATTTAAATCACACCACTAAACGGATTTTATTCTCTGAAATCAATTCAAAGCTTACTGAAGGAATGGGTTTTTGTTTGATTCTTTCTTTTGCATTTTTTCTCCATTTCCTCTGCCCTCCTTCCCCCAGCCCATCCCTGCTAGTGGAGTTCAGAAGCTCTTGAGCAGATTATTTCAGGTTCGCTGACTGCCCTGCTGTCCTTTACTCAGAAACCCACTGCACTCCTATTCACCCTTCTGCTACTGACCCACTCTTTCACCTCCCCTCTACTTGGTCTACTTAATTTACTGCTGTGACAGATTCAGGGCAGAGATGGTTGCATGGATGTGTGTGCACCACACCAAGGATCCAGGGCTGTGGCTGAAATTTTTTACTGGTTTCAGTAAATCACATCCAAGTAATGACTGGCTGAGGAATGGAGATTGGAAACCAAAAATCACACACTCATTCCTTTTATTTTTTTTTCTTCTCTCCTACAGCGGAGTTGTAGAAGAAATATATATTTGTGCCTAAGTAAGGACCTGTTTGTGTGTTTTTTTTTTTTTTTTTTTTTTTTTTTTTTCAGTAGGTAGAAGACCTTGTTGCANGCTCATATTCATAGCCTTGCTCAATGATGCACATAACTAATTTAGCAAAAAGCATGATACCCAGAAATGGTTATTTGGTAGCCCCATAGATGTGAAATATGCTCAGTATTTGCTTCTCTAATTTTGTCTGTAGCCTTCAGCTACAGGAGAATTATTAATAAGCTTTGTGTTGTGTATCTGCAGATGTTCCACGATCTCTTCATGACAAGTTATATAGCATACTAAATTTTCATGTGAGCAGTCTCTCCAACCAAAACGGTATAAAATAAGAAAACTTGGATAAATCCACTAAGGAAACTGAAGGAAGATGGTTATTTTAGGCAATAACTTTAATAGAATGGGCATATATGGGATAATAAACATCCCCTCAACTTTACAAAGAGCCTGGCAAGGGTCACAGCACAAGGTGTTTATTACTGTAAGAGTCATTAGTGCTGAAAAGACAGATTTCTAGGCATTTGGATTGTCACTATCAAATGTCATCTTTGATATAAAAATGTAAATTTTGCATGTATCTGTCGCCTCTTTGTTATAATTTAATTATCAGAACAAGTGCTTTTTCATCTAGAGGATGCTGCTCTCAGCAAATTGGAAAGGGAGGCAATTAGCAACTGCCAATTTTCCAACGATAAGGGACTGTTGCAGCTTGCTGTCTTAACACATACTTGAAGTGACCCTTTGAGTAACCTTGAAGGGACCAGTGGCATCAGCCAAAAAAATCTACTTGGTATTGGAATATTTCCCACTTCAGGCTTAACCACTGACTTAACGATTAGCCCAGTCTCATAAAATACGAACAGCATCAGGCAGTAAGTGGCAAAAATACTCAAGTCATTCCACAGATTCCATGTAAAATCTGCAGGGGCTCTTGTGTTTATCAAATATTTTGGTATGCTCTGCCAGTTTGGGGCTGTAAACTTCAAAACGCTGCTGTGAAACATGCTTTGATAAGTTTTCAGAGCCCTGTACATCATCAAGGCTGCTAACCATGTCTTTATTACACCTTTTAAATCCTGGGGCATGCCATGAGACTGCTTGTCAGTCAGTCGTTGCTGGGTTTGTATTTCCCAGGTAGTGAAATAATTAAGAATTGACTTATATTACCCAATGCGTTAGAACAGAAAGAGAAAAAAATAGCTAATTAAAAGACAGAGGAGAATTTTTGGATTTTCCTCTTTTATTTACTTGCAAAAGCTGTGGGGTGATGTTGGTGCTTGGTTTCTGTGGTTGAAGTCACGTGTTTTTTTCTTCCTAATTCAGTCTTAAGACATACTGATTTAAATGGCTGAGAGATTTCTGAAGCTCAAACGTTTGTCAGGAAGGCATATGAGGGAGAGAAAAAATCTCCTAATTTGTATGTGCGTTGCTCTGACCCTTGCAGTGGATTATGCTAACGGAACGGTTTATGGAAATGAAGCCAAACAAGTGGTCATGAAAGCTTTATGCACAGAAGTGCGTAAGTGGCACCTGGCAGAAGCTGACAAAGTATAATAAATATTTGACATGTCCTGTAAATACGTGACACTCAGTCAAAATCCATTTGAGTCTCAAAGCACCGAGGGCATGATAAAGTTTAATAGCAGCATTTCAGTTTCACCCATTTGCTTATAAGGTTTTTACTGTTAGGATCTTTCAGCTATAGATTTTTGAGCTCTAAATTTCACCATGTAAAGCATGGGTCTTCAGAAAGTGTCAAAGGACTGACTCCCTTCGATGTGAAAGATAGATTTCATCTGCCAGTATTTGTGATTTCCCATCCTTTTGGTACAGCCACAATTTGGGGTGAAAGCTTTCCAGTGAATCAGTGTACTCTGGAACTGAGGGAAAAAGCTGTAAACTCTGCAGCCTCACTGAAGCATCACGTGAAGAACTGAGCACAAGGTGTGCAGCTAAAACGGGAGGAAAAAAAGAGAGGGCATTTAGAAAGATATGAAACAGAGCTTTAAAAAAAAAAAAAAAAGTTAAATTAAAATGCTGGAGGAAGGGATGTGTATTTTTGTTGGGTTGCACTAGATGAAACCAGTGCATGGTGCAACCCAACAGGCAATGGTTGTCAGAAGAAAACAGCTGTAGGTTGTCGGGCAATAACTTGAGGAGAAGGTTCCTTACCCCTCCTCATCAAGGCTCATGCAAGCCATATGCTGTCTTTTCCTTGGAAGGAAATGCAGCACCAGCTGTAATTGATCAGCTGCTTCTATTCTGGAGAGAGCTCACAAGGCACCCACCAGGACGGGGAAGCTCTGGTGGGAGGAGCAGGAGCAACCTGCTGCAGGAGGCACAAGAATGGGTGGGGAAGCAGGAGGTGCTGTAAGTTTTTTGAGTGGGAAGCTGATGGGTGTTGAAACAATAATTGCATGTCTGTTGCAAGGGACTGAAATACAGATGTTGATGTGCTTCTTTGCACAGAAAATAGTTTATGAGGGGAAAATCCAAGGCAAAAGTGGATTCTGGTGTCATGTAAGTGTTGCTCTCTGTCAATTCTTGTTTATTTTTGGAGGTCTCTCCAACTGTAAGAAAACACTTCCTGCATGTCTGCTGTACCTGTGCTAGCAGGTTCCACAGAGTAGCAGGAGCAGTGTACTAAATCCTACACTGACTTCTTTAGAATTCATTTTGAGTGCTTCTGTTCCCATTGCTTTCTTCAGCTAACTATTTCTTTATGCCTCTAGCTGCCGTAAAACACAAACCCTGCTCCCCATCTGGGGCCAGTAATTTGGGGGGGATCTGCAATAAAGTGCAGATAATGCCAAGGAGGACTGTTTCAAATATACATATGTAGTTTTTATCCCTTTTTGGATGTCTAGAGGCCTGTTCTGTATTAAAACCAGTATGAAGGCAGGCAGGAATCCCACATACGGATAGGGCACAAACCTGACACGACATTTGTTAGTGGTCTGTTGGGGAACTTTGCTTGCTTGCTTTTAGCTGTCATTCTCCCTCTCTTCTGGGTCAAATATTCACGCAGCATTAATAAAAATTTTCTTTAGATTAGCAGTGTGAAGGAGTAGGAGGGTAATCTGATATACGAGCTAGTGGCACTGCCAGGGTGGTGCTGTGGCTGGTGGAATTATGTAGGAGCAGGAGCTAGCCCAAAGCTGTTTAATTTGGGCTCGTAAAGGCTGGTTGGTTATTCTGGGCTTGTGTGTAGCCCTGCACAATTGGATATATGTTTGCCTTTGTTTTGTTTGTGAACTAACCAAGTGAGGTTTAAATTCTCTCTGGCCCAGAAGCGTGTTGCCAACATAACTATGCTGAATTCAAGGCATGGTTATTAATGGAGTTCATGGGCCTGATTATTTTTAGCTGGCCATTAGGAGCTCTGTCCTGGGTTCCCAGAGGACAGCTGTCCAAGCTGCAAAAACTGCCCTTACAGCTGGCACTAATTGGGCCCCTTGTTGCAGTGATAACGTGCTTTCCAATACTTCAGTGGCCCAGGCATTTGAGTCCCTCTCCAGGCAAATGCTCGTTACCCTCAGGTGATATTTGCTCTGAGCTCAGGGACTCATTTGGCATGGAAATCCAGAGGAACGGCTAAGTGGTGCAGCAAAAAGGGATAGGAAGAATCTGTGCAACCTCCCTCATTGGAAATGACAGTGTTGCTGCCTTTAATGATATTTCTACAAATATTGAGCTTGTGTGTCAGCACAGAGGGACGTTTTCCTGGCAATATCTCAACTCTTGTGCCGCTTTGCGCTACAAAGCAGCTGGGAATCTGTGTGAGAAGGGAGGCAGTTGGTGTAACATATTGATCACTTCTGTTCTACCCTCCCTTCTCACCCTTTTGCCCCATACGGGAAAGAAAGCTGATAAGCTCTACCTTTAGCAATTTGTTTTCAGCGCAGACAGAATTGAGCCCCTGCTGTGTTGTGCAGTGGGATCTTGGCCTGGCTCAAAATAGTGGACTTCAGTGGCCTTGAGCTTCTTACTTAACATATTTGAGAAAGGTCTCCTCCCTTCTAATATAAGGATTGCAGAGTAAGTTTTTCCTTCTGATGTTGAATCTTCTTTTATCTTCTTGCTAAATATTGTAACTTCTGTTAATCCCTTTAGTTCCCATTCTCTTTATTCTATCAGATTTTCCATGTGTAGGGGGGAAAAAAAAAAGACAATTTTCTGGTGCATGGCTTTCAGTTTTCAGTCAATGGCAGATTTATTGGTGTTTTCCAGCAGTACCTTACATATACTTTTATTTATATTTGTGATCAAATGCTGGCCAAGTACCTGGTAACTGAAAGGATATTTGAGCAAATAAATGTCTCCCTTGCCTAGAAAGAGAAATAGTACTGGAAGGGGATTGGATTTATCTAAATTTGTACATGATTTATAGGAGATGCTCATGTTTTTTCTTCTATGTAATCTAGAGATGTAGAATTGACAAAAGATGTGCAAGATACTCTTTGTAAGAAATAATTGGTCTGTATTTCTAGGTCTTCATGATTCATAAGTCATGAATCATGTCACAGGTGATTTTACACTGCATAAAGTACTTACCAGCCATTTATTTAAAACAAGTGTCAGTAATTTATACTTAGGAATGGGTGATGGGTAGGGAAATATCTGCTAATCTATTTCCAAGCCAATGAATGCTTTTGAAAATTCCATCCCAAAGTGATTTAATCTTTCAAGCCTATGTAATTTTCATTAAGGGGAAAGGCAGAAGTACAGACAGATCTGCAAGCTGTCAGCGGAGCTGAGTTTGTACTTTTGAATAAGGTTCCCCAGGGACAGGCTGTACAAGGAAGAGGAAAGGACATCAGGGCTGGTTCCTCTCAGCACAGACAGCTGATGTGGGAGGGCTATGAAATCATCTGGATGAATTTAGAAATGAAATGGAGGTGAAGCATTAGCTGGAGAAACAAGCGTGGTCAGATTTTTGTTGTTGGTTCATTTTGTATATACTGGTAGAATAATTAAATCTGTAATAACTAGGCAGAGAAGGGTTTGTCAAGGGGAAGAACGAAGTGGGGGATCATGAGATGGTGTGAAATCAATGAGGGTGTGAAGAAGACAAAGAGGGTGTTCCCCAGGCTGTGCTGGGGAGTAGGAGAAAGTTGTGGAGGGGCCAAGGAGGGGGAGCAAGCTGAGTGGGAGTTTGTCTTCTGGAGGAAAAAAAGTAATCCAACCCATTGTTCATTGAGGTGGAGACCAGGAGAGGGGGAGATCTGTAGAGTGGTGGGGAGGAGTAACTCAGCAACAACCTGAAAGCTTGTTTATCCCAAGGCCCCACAGCTGAGAAGGCTAATGAAGAGCTGAGCTAGCCTCTGTGCAAGCTGGAACTGCAAACAGGCTGGAGTAACACAAGCTTAGCTGCAGAAGGGGTCTCAAACTCCAGCAGCTGGTTTTCTTTTCCCCTTGGCTCCTTTCCTTGTTCTATGTTCTAGCTGCTTGCTTCCTGACTGCATTTTCTTCCCATCTTTACCTTTAAAACCGAGCCCAATTAGTGCTGTGATGTGTTTACCAACACAAAATCTCACCGCCTGCTTCTGAGCAGTCCCACAGGGCCTGCGCTGCGTGGTCCGCGTCCGCGCTGACACCATGATGTCTTGCTGTGTGGTGCATTGCCATGGAGATTCGGATTGCCATGGCAACTTGTGCCTTTCTGGGATGCTGCGGTGAAGGCTGAATAAAAGGACTTTTGCAGAAGTGAAATAGCAATATCTCAGGATCTTAATATTTAAAGTTTGTATACAAGTAAAGAATAAAAGACGCATTAAATGCTTGAAATAATGGAGTTTTCTTAGTATTTTCTTTAAGTATTAGTGGATAAAGAATCTTTTCAGCAGGCTTGCCATTCATACACAGATTGGGGTGGGGGGGGGAGGAAAAAAGAATACTTGTACCCAGGAAGAAATATGTTTAGGAACATCCACTGCAGAACAGCAGTTACTGTCTTACTTTCTGCTGCCAGTGAATTTAAGTGGAATCAGTTCAATGCTGTTGCCTCACTTTTTAAAACTATAAAATGTGGTGGTTTGGGGATGAAACAGCAGCAGCAGATCCAAGCCAAGGAAACCCAAAATTACAAGAAGAACCCCACTTACTGTAAGTGCCTGTAAGAATACTTACTTTAAAAAAAAAAAAAAGTTACTAAAAAATATTTAACTGGGTAGATCACCAAAATCTTTTCTTGGTTTTCTTTAGATTAAATTTCCCCAGAAAAGCCTTTTTAATGTATTTTCTGAAAGTGTTTTGCAAGTTCTGAATGACATCTTAAAATATCAGTAAGATACTGGCTTTAGGCAAAATCACTTTTCCACCACCACTCAGTGTTTGAGAATTTTTGGATGTTAATGTGTGACTTTATTTTTTTATGTAAAAGTTTTGTATGCTGAGGGTAGCCAATAGCATTGCAGGTCCTGTGGTCGTGTTGCAGGTCATGAAACCCTACGGAGCACTTTCTGTGCTTCACTGGTTTATACAAAATGGCACCATTTGCTCAAAAACCTTAATTAACCCTTCAGACCAATTCTCGAGAAGCTACTGCCCTCTGTTGATTCACCTCTGTCAGCCCACTGAACATACAGCTCTGCTTAATTACCAAATTTGCCAAAAAATATTTTTTTTTTTCTCATCTGGCAGCTCCATTTGTGCAAGGATTTGCGTTCAGACAGGGTAGCACATTGTAAAAATATTAATGCTGGCTGCAACCTCTAACTCCCCCATCCCAAGACAGAAGTAAAACCAGAACTCAAAATAAAAATTATACTAAATTTTTAAAAAATATATATTGGGAAATGTGGGAGACAAGTGCATAGGAAGCTGGGGAGGAGTTCTCCCTGGATGCAGTCTGCATGTTCAAAGAAGTTTTCTGTGTACCTTCACTTGCTGCAGTCATTTAAGCTCAAGGTATTCAGGCTATTGGTGATTTATGGAAGCATATAGAATTCAGAGATCTTTAACACCTAATTCTTAGGAACCGCAGCTGCTTAGCAAGTGGTGTGGTGTGCCCTTTAGTCACCAATCATAAGGCAGTAAACTGCTAGAAATGAGTTCAACAGGAGAGAAAAAAAAAGGGGCAAGGAAAGGAGGAACCTCCCCCACTTGGTCCAGAAATTACAGAACACTAAAACACCTATTTCTTTTCACTTTGAAAGATGTATTTCAAACCAATTCAGACAGATTAGAGTTGGCAACTTTGCAATAAGATGATTTTCCTGTCTTTTAAGTTAATAGCATGATAGATTTAACTTCAGTCTCTGCAAAGTCAAGCTCTTTTCTCTTTCCCTTTCAAGTGGTGTTTTCTGAACAGTACAATCAGTCGCTTTTGTTGCAGGCATCTCAACAAGCGCTTCCTTGTGCGAGTCAAAATCAATGGCTGATATAATCTCTGCTGGAAGTCAGCAGAGGAGCTGCTGGTTGCAGCCACTGAGCGCAATTTTGTGAAGATTCGCTCTGGCAGCATTCCTCTCCAGATGTCTGAACTTTGGAAGTTTTATTCCTAAAATGACTGCAGAAAAGAGTTGGAAGGGCTACTGGGAAGTTTGCAGCTGAGTGCCTTGTTTTGGCATTGTTTCTGACTTTCCTAATCTTGTTTTGTATGTACTGCAGTGGTCAACACAAGGCTTCTGTTGACCAGAAGCTGGGGCTTTCCGGGTGGGAAGGTGCTTGGTTGTATTTCGTTGTACTGGCAGGAGACAATGCGCTGATTTGGGAAGCCAAGATCCGGGAGATTATGTTTATTCAAAATAAAACAAAAATCTGTGGGGAAGACTATTTCAAGTGGTATTAATAAAGTATTTGAATCATTTAAGATGCTTCCCAGGAGGTCTTCCAGCTGAGTAGTCTCTTAGGTTGCTTATTAAGGGCGGAGAAATAATTCTGTGCTGTCTGCCCATGGGATGTCCATAGATCATGATTTTAATAGCCAGGTCCTTGAGGCGATTTTCTGCTAGACACTCAACACGCAGAGCAGAGCTGCATCTCTTGGATTATAAAAGGGGTTTGGATTAGGCCCATGGGGTGGGCTTGGCAGGGTCTGGGCTATTCATGCCATAAAACATCTAACCAACAGCAAAATATCATGTCTGGTGTTCAGCCACTTGCTCTGCTCTGCAATTAACGGTTGGGCAGCGGGCTGTTATGGTTGCTTGGGAGAAAAGTGGAGCTTGTCTCCTTAACGAGAGCTTGGGACCTGTGGGAATGGCTGTTCTGAGCTTTGCCACTCAAGACTTTGCTGACCCTGCCCTGCACATGGCTCAATTCTATCAGCTGCCCTTTTAAAATCTTCCTTTAAAAATTCAGTTCAAAACAAGACACCTGTTAGGACTGAGAATATTTCAAGGGTGTTTGTGAAATAAATACTGTAGCTACTCAGATGCTTAATTTTTGCCTACAGCCTGGACATACAAGCTGCTCTGGTGAAATTAACTGGGCCGCAAAGAGCAAACAAAATAAATAGATTACAATATGTAAACAATTATATGATGACATTTGGCTTTAGGTTAATTTCTCTGCCTACTCTGGAAAATTGCCATCTGTAAGCAAACATTGACTAAATTGTTTTCAGTGATATAGAAAAAAGAGCTAAAGTACTGGCATTTCAGCTAATGACATCAGCATTATTATGGGGTTACATCAACTTAAATGGCAGGTGGGGAAGTAAAATTCATCTCCTGTGCTAAGTTGTACTGCATAAATAAATAATTCATTTTTCTGATGTATCGATTTTCTGTGGAATGCTTGCCAAGAAGATGCAAACATCAGCTTATCGGAATTAATACATGGTATTGGAGGAGGAAACCGACATCAATTTTCCAGCACTTTGCAGACCGCAACCAGCGTGGAGGCATAACTCAGACCCGTTGCTACACACTTGCCATTCAGGAAAGCCCTTGTACTCCCCAGGCAATGGACACCAAAGCCCAAATATTTACGTGTGAGCCAGGAGGATGTTCAAGATGTTCCATTCGTGCTGGGGTTTGTAGGTGCAAAGCAGAGGCAGCTCTGCAGCCCAGCTGCTGGCAGAAGAGGTGCTGGTGCTGGTTGGGTGGGTTATGCTTGGCTGCGTCTTATTTTAGAGTTTAGAGGTGAAGGGGACGGTGTTCTCCTTCCATTGGAGTCAAATAGTTCTTTCCTTTTTCTTTCCTTTTATAGCTGAGATGCAGAAGTAGTGCTTGAAATACTTCTTAGCATCAGTTCTGAGTCGCGTGACCTCAAAAAACAAACAAACAAACAAAAAAAAATAAACAGCGATAGTTTTCTTATTCATTTGTCTTTAAAATCTGTTTTGTATTTGTGCTTCTCCTGGCATTATGTAGCCACAAACTGAAAATACATATGTCAAAGTAACAACCCAGAGAGATAATAGCTTTAAACTACAACATAACTTCAATATTCCAATTCAACAAAATCCTTAATTTAAAGAGGGTGGATCATCCCATCTTACTGCAGGAAGACTGCTTTGAAGCCTGAAGTTAAGAAATTTTAATTTTGAGAAATGGGGCTGTACACAATAAACTCATCAAGATAAATGTTTTAAGATATTTCAGCCCAGTGCTGATCAGGATGGTTAAGCGTTAGCTGTGATAAAGAGGGGTTTGTATAGACGTGAAAACTCATCAGGAAAAAATAGATTTACAGGTTGTTTCCTTAGTTTTACTGTACCAGGCATTCAGCTGTTGTCTGACTTTTTGCCCCATTTCATTTTCAATGTGTAAATTTTAAAGAAAAGAAAAGCAAATCGCTGGTTTTGGATCATCAGCACTCAAGCACTGAATTTTATAACATAAGAAAAAATCATCTGCTGGAGTGCAGTAACTGAGCTGTAGCCTGCTCGCTGGGGCTTGGTAAATTGTATGATGATTTTCAGCTTCCCTTCATTGCGACAGCTGTTGGCATCAACCTGCTTTTTTGGTTAAGTTAAAATAACGTGTTTTTCATTTTGCGTAACTTGTCGGTTGCCTGATGTTGGATAACATCAATGAACTCAACCTTTTTTCTAAGCCAAATCAAGGTATCTACTTAAGAACAAATAGCCAGAATAGCTAGACAACTGATAAAGGAGGAGGGCAGAATGAAATCTAGGACTTGAAAAATTCTATATGGAAAATCAACGGTGAATAAAACTTGTGGAGGCTTTGTGCTCTTTCTGACGCGTTTAGCTGACCTGACCTCTTTTGCACATCCCATTGAAAGGAATTGGAAGATTGCAAGAGATTGACAGCCTGCTTGTTACAGTCTCCTCTTCCATCCCAAGTTTGGGGGAGCACAGGAAAATTGGTGCAATCTAGAGTTTTAGAAAAGTCATGTTTTTGTCTAGTGAATGATTTGAGAATTTAAACAACAACAACAAAAGCTGTAAACCAAACAAACTCTAGGGAATGACAATAAACTGAGGCAAACTGTCACCTGTTTATTGTTGTAAGAAACTAATCAGCATTTCACAGGAAATGAGAATAAAGAGGCAAAACTCTTCTCCGAAGACTAGGACGCTGGTATTCTGTCTCAGTGGGAAGGAGCTGTCTTTTTTTTCTGTGGGGAGTGTCAGATTTAAATAGGCCGAAGAATGAAAGTTGGGCAAAGAAAGAAATACAGTTCCCATTTTATGGCTGGGGAATTTTAGCACAGGCAGTTGAAAGAACTCACACAATCTCATATAGGAGCAGTTGGAATCTGAATTCAGATTTAGTTCCAATAAGCAGCTTTTATCACAGGATTATTTTTCTTCCTTTTATAACTTGTCATTATAGCATGTTCATAAATAACAAGTAGGCCTTTAAAAATTGAATCCCTCTATTTCTTCTATTCTATTCTAATTCTAATCCTAGTTACATTGGCCAGTTTATTATCTCAAATATTTACTTTCCACTATAAATGGAAATCATTTTGTTCCCTTCTTCGTGTTTCACAGTCATAATATCCTCTAACATTCCATTACCTCTTGGTACCCGTGATAGATCCAAATCTTATGCCGTTTTTCTTTTGTAATAAATTAAATTGGTTATGATAGGAAACCCAAGTACCTGTCTTTTTTTTTTTTTTTTTTTTTAATAAAGAATGGGTAAACTGGACTTTCTGTACCTGAAATTGATTTCTAAATCATTTGTCATGGATGGTATGTAAATTAGTGTAAGAAAGCACAATGTAAGAATAGGAGAATAACTATCCGGCGTCATTCTGAACAGATTGAGTGTTTATAGGGACCTTGTTCATTAATTTTTGAGGACAGAAGCTAAACTACTCTTTATTGGACAAATTCCTGGTTCTGTGCTAGTTACTGCAGTCACTTAGGTGCATTAAAACTCTGCTACAAAAGGGGAAAATGTCAGGGAAAATGGGACCCAGCAATGCTTTAAGCGTCATGAATAGCTGCTTTAAATTTATGCCAGCTGTCCCAGAGAAAACAGGTCTGCCTGTACCCTGAATTTGAGGACCCTTCTAAACTATTCCAAACAAATGTAAAGCTTCTGCTCGAGTTCTGGTGTTTCAATCAGAGTTTCCATATCAGTTTTTGTTGCTCTCATATTTCACTGAAGCAGACATATTGATCAAAGCACAGAAAGTATGGGTGATTCATCTTGAGTCACAGTTTTGTACATCTGTTCTGTGTTTAAATTTTATAATAAACATTTTGACACCAAGTGGTTGAGTAGACTGATAAATATCTAGCAGCTTCTCTGTGTGCTAAAAGCCATAAACTTAATGCACATCGTAACTCATCGCTTACATATTCTTTAGCTGCAAAAAGAAAAAAAAAAAAGCCAGCAGAGTGGAATGGGTCAAGGTTTGTTTGTTGCTCTTGAGAGGTTTTTTGGTTCCTTTCTTGGTGGAAAGGGACCTCTGATGCATGGCAAAGTGACAGCGGTGGAGAGTGGGTTTTGGTGGGAGGCAGAAGTTTCTTTGTAGGCAGGATGCTGTCTGTGTGTTGATCACTGTGGGTTCTGATTCAGGCTTGGCATTCAGGTGACATATTGCTGTGGAAGTTTACGTCTTACCTACAGGTCTACGCACCATGGCTTTCAACCTCGGTTCTCAACGGCGCTTATCGAAGCACGTCAGTGACATCGAAGCCATGACATGACAAATGGAGTCAGCCTTCATAGGGCACCCACACGAGGCAGAGAGTTAGTGGATTTGGTTTATTCTGCCCCATTTTGTGGCTTGGATGGGGGGGATTAGGGAATAGCGGAGCTTGAGGGATCTCTGTTGGGAGTGTGGGTGCTCAACAGCCCTGCAGCCACTCGGGCTGAGGCTGGGGATGGCAGAGGACAGCAGCGTGGCAGGAGCAGACTGGCAGCTTTCATTCCTTTGGCAAGACCAAGGTAGGAGAGAAGAATCCAGCACTGCATTACAAATAAACTATTTTTTTTTCTGGTTTACTGCTACAGTCAGAAAGAAAAAAAGACCCCAAGCTGGGTTCAGCTTTCCCTTGTGAGAGGGGAACAGATTTTCTGATCTGTGCTCTTGCAAATATCTGGGTTTTCTGGACTTGTAAGCACTGTGAGCTTACAGATTTCATTTACATGAATGTAAATAAATGTTAAAGGTGAGGCAGGGGACAGTTTGCTTCACTCCTCCTCCAGTCAAAGCTTCTGT
>VXAV01001344.1:175971-187302 GCA_013399715.1 Alectura lathami
AACAAAACAAAAAAATGGTACAGAATCTTGTTTATAAAACAGTATCACTTAACAGGAAATTAAAATACATTGTTCTCAGCGTGCCTGTAGATCTCGGTGCTGTTCATCTGAGTTGTTTAAACACTGCTGTACACATCTGCACTCCAGTTCCATGCTCATCCTCCCAGCACCCTGAATACATCTGGCTTTGTAGAAACCTGATGTAATTTTATCCTTTCTCGTCTTTGTTTCACTTGTGCTGCCAGCCTTCGAGGGCAGCCTATTTTTTTTTAAGCCTTCACCTCGAATTTTCATCAACCTTTGCAAGCCGTGGAGGAGGGATGCTGGCATTTGCAGAATGCACCTGGTAGACCCCAGCACTACGTTCTCGGGGGATGTGCAATCCAAATGCCAGCTTATGGCCAGTGTTGCACTATCCTGTCCTACCCTATCCTGTCCTGTCCTATCCCATATCCTATATCCTATCCTATTTATTTTAGAGCTTACAGAGAAGTGATCAGAGAAATGAGGTTATGTTCAAGTCATTCTTGCTGCTGCCAGTAGATGTATCATAAGGTTTTGGCACCAAAACATTCGTTCTCTAGGTTTAGCTGATCCCTTCCGTTTGACAGTTTTTAGCTGTGTCCATTCATGTTGCTTTGCCTGTCTGTCAGCTTTTTCATCCTCAGATTTCAAGAAGTGCACGAACTCCAGAGGAGGACATTATCCCTACATTTTCCATCTTCTGGAGCTTTCATTCAATGAAGATGTAAGCACTACTTCTGATTATGCACTGCCCTAAAGGAAGCATTAGGTTTCTAGTCTAGGCACTAAATTGGCACTTGCTTTCTGACAGCAAACCCAGAGCTCTGGGTTTGTTTATTATCCCCAAGCCAACTAGATTATGATTTTAAAATACCTGAAGGCCTCAGCCATGAAATTTGTATTGAATTTCTGTGGTTCTGTGGTTTTTGAATGCTTACATTCTAGAAAGATAAAAAGTACTCAGCTTTAATTTCTTGGTGGCTCAGGCATTTTTCTGACTAAAAAACTTTCTCCAAAATGCAAAGGCCAAATGTTTCCTCCGTTCAGTTAGCGTCTGAAGTTAAAATTTGGAGCAGTGCTTGTGTGAGGCCTGGAGCAATGCATGTTGATAGGAGAATCACTGCTTGCACCTCTCCCACTTCAAGATCTTCCAGGCTCTGCTTGTCAGTAGCTTTTGCAGTACCATTAAAGAAGAGAAGCAGTAAAATACCTGACCCATTGCTTTTGGGAAGAAGTCATCCCCTTGATTGTGTTGGTCTAATATAGTACTGTTCCAAACATCAAATCTCACGTGAGAAGCTTTTCAGTATTTTTGGTATTTGTGTATGTTCTGCTTCCCCCCCTTACGCCTTTGGAGCAGGAAAAAAAGGCGGATGTGCTTCTTTGGAATATTGTCACCAAACAGAAGTCTGTTCCCTACCACACGATGTTGCATTCTGCAATTTTTAATTGGTGTCCCATAAAAGCAGATGGCATGGAAGTATTGAAATTTCTTTTTTACGTTCCATTTCATAAAAATTTATGTGCTTGATGGGAAGAGTCATATGCTTTCCCAGTGCTCTGAGAGGAAAGATAAGCAAAATGATCCGTTGAGAAACTAGAGGACTTCAACCCGTGGTATGGATTGCAAGGATAGATTCTGTTGTCTCTTTCCCTTATCTCTTTGGTTTATCACCTTCTCCTTTGGCTCTGTGTCTGCTATAAAAAGGCCCTTCTGCTTTATTGTTCCTCTTCAACACCTACTTCACAGAGGTGACTGTCTTCCTGCTCATTCTTTTCCAGTCTGAAGTCCACTGAGAAAACAGCTTCTTGCTGAGGTATATATTATCTCAGCATAACGTATTAGTCAACAAGTGTGCATGAAGCACACACTAGGGCTTAGTTACAGTACCCAAGGGAGCAACCTTGCCACACAGCCACTCTGCAGTTGGTGGGTTGGAGCTATATGCACGATAATAAACAGATTATTCCTATTAAATTAGCTTGAACATCTCTAGGACAATTCATAATGCTCTAACGTTCAGCCTGTCTTTGGAAGTGTGAGAGGAACAGGGAATGCCAAAGGTGATTTATTTATCCGTAATGTTTCTGAAGGATGTGCCTTAGGTTCTTTATATCCACGTTGTTCGGCTGCACGAAGTAATATAGTGGCACTGTTGCTGCATGCTGTCAGCGAACAAGCCTTTAGTTATAGTGCACCATGGAGAGCTCAAGCCAGCAACTGCTGTCTTTGCTCTTTACAGAGCTGTTTGGGAGGCTCTGCCTGGTCTAAGGCAAAACATTCCATCCGGTGTTCAATGCCAGAGGTCGCTGATGGCACAAAATGTTGGTTTATTCTGAAAGGATAAAGGAAGTGTTGCTAAATAAGTCCATGGGAAGCCTGGTTCCTGTTTGGGGGGAATAAAACACAAGCTTGTGCTGGGCTTTTCTGATCTCCAGGTGACCGCCAGCTTCTGTGCTACCTCGGAGAAACTATTTCGGCTTGGTTTGCATACCTGAACCTTTGGTCAAGTCTTGGTAAAACGTGGACCATGATGGAGTGCTTCTGCCTCCTTCCAGCATCCTCTTCTCTTGGTTTTTATTGCTTCTCTCTTCTTTTTCTAACTTTAATAAAATACTAACGTTGGGCAAAAAGTCGGTGCTCCTTCTACCTGTAGATCTTTCCCTTTCTGTTCTGTCTAAGCCTAGGTATTTTTACAACACCTTCTGGAAGGACTCAAAGAAACATTTTCACCGCATGGAGGAGAACAGGAGAGAGAATGTCTGATTTTTCTCCTCTTCCTGCCAACACGAAAATCTGTTCCTCAGCTTTTTATCTCCTTGCCCTCACTAATGACCTTCCTCTCACTGCGAGTTTCAAAATCTTGACAGCTCGTTAGAATCAGGAGAGACTTTGCATGATCAGAGTGATAATTTTCAAATCGCTTTGTGTCTGAAAGTAAGTTTGGGAAGATTATTTATTCAAATTACAGGCATAAATGACCACATGGGAAATACGGAGGAGTACCTTCTGCAAATGACAGCTTCGGGAGAATTTTCAATTGCATGAGACAGCTGTATCCCAAACCTTAATCTAATTACTGGAGTGTCGTGAAAAAATGTCACCCTGAATAAAACTGATACCATCATACATGTTCATGGTCAATTGTGCCTTACATATGGCTCTGTACAGGATAACCTTTAAATTCGAAATCCAACTTGGGACTGGTGTAATGCTTTTGGAATTAGAGGAATTTGAGGGTGTGGAATCTCTTCCTCGCCCTGAGCAGATCGGCTTTGCTCACTGTTGTACAGAGTTCAGCGCAGCCCCTTCCTGGAACGTGAGCTTCCTTATTAGCACATGAAAATGGGTGGATAAAATATTCTTTAGCTTCCTTTTTCAAAAACCCCTTTTTCAAAATGTTTTCTAGTTGCATTTCAGAAAAATACAGAAAGAAATTACTCCCAGAGCACTGGTGTGCCTCCCCCATATGTTTTTTCTGTTCCGTTGCACATGAACAATCGTAGGATGAGTTGGAAAGTTGAGTTTCTGGAAGGCCTTCGTTTTCAGCTGCTGGTGGATGCCAACAAATCTGAATATTAAATCAGATGGAAACCAGCAGCTTGAAAATGTGCAATCTGCTCGGTGCTGAAATGCACATCTGTCTGAGTGCCGCAGATCCTTGGCTCCCACTAAGGTTGTTTGAGATAACAAAAGAGCGTGTTTTGAAAGCTCTGAGCGATTTTTTTCTATTTTTTTTTTCATATGTAAAGTGCTGAATTGACTGTTCTGAAACTGAAAGTGTCTTGTTTTTCCATGAAAACAGATGTGACAAAATATGGGAAAACCAGCTTTCCTTACCATGATGAACCAGCGTGCTCCATAGCTCTTGGTATCGATAGTTTCTTTCTTAGTGGACACTAAGACAGTGGAGAGAAAAATAAATACCGCTGACTTTCTGATCCCGCTTATTTCCCAGGGACTTCAGGGGAGCCTAGGAGTTGCTCAGCACCTCGAGGACTGGTCTTGAAGAGGGCAATCAAGCAGGTCTGGTGTGCCGCAGTGAGAGAAGAGCTCCAGAGATGAATTCTGCCCAAAACAGGTAGAAGCTGCCAGGGTCTGCTGTTTGCCTGGGAGAATCCACCTGTAACAGTTTGGTGGTAAACAGTTCAAGAATAGTTTGTGTGCAGCACGGAGGGAGCAGACCTGCTTTTCAAGCTGCCGAGGAAGCCTGTAGGCCAGCTTGGTATTTTTAATTAAAAAATCCTTGAAAAATTGAACCAGTAGAGTTTTGTGTTCTTAGACAACATCCTTAGACAACAAGTGCTGATGCTTTTCTGGGGCTAGCTTCTGCACATTTAAACCCCAAATGATTGTTGGATATGTCTCTTGCATAAATACATTTTTCATATGGAAGTGTTACAGGGAAAATAAAAATTCTCTAGAAATATCAGTATTTTGGTGGTGGTGTTTTTTTTGTTTGTTTGTTTGTGTGTGTGTGTGTGTGTGTGTTTAAAATAATATTTGGATTTCTACAAAATTCTAGAAGTTGGTCCGAGGGCCCCTTCTAAGTGGCCAGACCCACACCACATGGGCAGATTAGACGGCATTGCTGAATCAAGGCCTCTTATGTTTATCGTTTTTGCTGTATAATGGCATGTTCATGTATACTGCAAATTACTAGCAAGTGGGGACATGATTTTGTCGACATGAATCAGTATCATTGACTGAGTGCTCAGGTGAAGCTGAGCCATAGCAAGTGACAGCCTTCTGGTTTTACATCTGTGAATTAACTTTATTAGATACAGGCACTACAAATGTGTTCTCCAGTGGAAACACAAAAACTCTAGTCTTTTTCAGCCCAACCCAGAAAACCTCAGGGTGTTTGCACATAGCCAAGTGTGTTGCTGGGACTTGATCCTCCCAGGTGTTGAGCAAAGCAGAAAAGGAGCTCTAGGAGCTCAGAGCTTCCAAAAATAAGACCCNTACAAATGTGTTCTCCAGTGGAAACACAAAAACTCTAGTCTTTTTCAGCCCAACCCAGAAAACCTCAGGGTGTTTGCACATAGCCAAGTGTGTTGCTGGGACTTGATCCTCCCAGGTGTTGAGCAAAGCAGAAAAGGAGCTCTAGGAGCTCAGAGCTTCCAAAAATAAGACCCTTCAGGCTTGTTTCTCTTCTCACTTTTGTCATTGAGCAACTTGTCAGAGGCCAGCCGCAGCTGAAGCCAAGAGCAAATGGTTGCACGTCTGTGACAGCATCACGCTCTGCAGATCGCAGATATCCAGAGCAGCGCTGCTGCCGGCGATCGCTGTTGGGGGAAGATGAGAACAGAGCTGCTGGCCTCCAGGTTGGGGCTAAAAGTCCCTTTGGCTGTGGACAGTTTAGCTGCTGAAGTGCCACGCAGCCCTAATGGCAGCGGTGGCGTGTCAGTGCTGAGACAGCTCCTGGTGCCAAGCCTGCTGCTGTTCTTGCCTTGAAGTTACTGATTCAGACTCATTTGTGACTAATTAATCATTAGCATCAAGGTTTTGTGTTCTATGGTTTGCTCAAAACTTGGATTTTTTTTCTATGTAGAAAAATGTCACTTTTTGATGAAGAGTTGCCAAGCTGTGAGGGTGGCACATCATGTCCTTCCTGTATAGCCAACTGCCACCTTCTTGGGGTTAAATCTTGTATGAATTCTGGTCTCAGTGCTCCAACTTCAGAAATTCTGGCTGAAAGCTGTGAGGTTATGTCTGTGTAAAACACTAGATACTAACCTATGTGTATTCAAACATGCCTGTAAGTGGGTATAAATGCAGACTGTGTGTGTGTATGTGAATAAACACACACATTTTCTTCAGTTTTAAGTCATGTTCCAGGTAAGAAGTGCAATAAATGATTTTGGTGATGCACTGGGCAATGTTCTCCTCATGTTGTTAGGGATATACAATTGTTTTTTATGCATGCATATAGGAAAATAAAAAGCACATTTCCTATTCACAAAGACTCAGAGGTTCAGTCATAACTTCTCTTGTTCCAGCAATGCAAAAATAGTTTATTATGCACAAAGCTGTGACTATATTCCAGTGTGGTGATGCTTTTGTTCCTAAGTGACCATTTTGAAAGAACAGCTTTATTTGCCATTGCTAATGGCCAGCCTGGATATTTACCACACACAGGCATTTCAGTTTATGCTCTATTACTCACAGCTTCCCTGCATGCTGAAAGTTCCTCTATTTATGTTGAAGGAAGTGTGTCTGAGGACTGCTCCCATGGCTCTTCCACAGAGGTCAAACCTCAGACTGCACCAGTCAGTATCTGAGGTATGTGTCGAGTGCTGCTCCCTGTTTTACTGTGGTTTGTGGAAGACTGGTAAGCCTGTCTCTACAAAGAGCACCTTGTATGGCACTTATAGTCCAGTTTATAAAAAAATTGGGATAAAATGCGCATAATACATATAGTGTTTTTCTTTATTTTATTTTAAATTGAGTCTTATCCTGAAATGCTATAGTTATGTCAGCAGACATAACTAAAAAGTTCCCCTAAACATCTCAGGATGTAGCTAATAGTGATGCTTTCTTTGTAATGCTCCTTGAACACAGTTTGGGAAGTTAATTCCTTTACTTAAAGATGAGCAAGACTGTGGACAGTTGCTGCTTAAAGTGTCTGAAACACAAACGATCAGGCCTTAATTATTAGCCTCCAAGCACCATTGGCTTCTGAGTTATCTGCTCCAGGCATCATTTGCTTGGTACATCTCTGACCTTGGTGCATTTAAGTGATAACAAACTTTAGGAATGACAGTTTAAAAAAGCCTAGTTAATATAATTAACATCTGCTTATTAACACATTTTTTTTTTATTGGAGAGCTGCCTAAAGTTCACCTAATGGCTGGAATAATTTTTGCAAGAGAGAAAACTTTGCTTAAGTGCTGAGTTACAGCTACCCTGACCTGTTTGCAGTGCTCTTCCCACCTGCAGTTCTGGAGCCAGGCACTCAGGCAGTGCCAATAGGCTCCAAAAAAGGTGCTGGCTTGCTTTACACCAACAAAAGCCTGTCCTGTCACCTCCCAGTCTGAATTACACCTGCAGGACAGGAGCATCGCTAGCATTGCTTGATGCAGCCGGGTGGAGCTCCCCTTGCAGAGTTAATTATGCACTTCTCCCAGAGCATGAAGCTGCGCTGACTTTGAAGATAAATTGGTTACCCTTCCAGTTGCCATCGGCATTCCTGTGTCGGATAAGGAGCAGCCTGTCGCCCTTCTTCTCTTTGTGGATCAGAAAGTCAATTAACCAGCTCCCCGTTAGACTTGAGATCTATAGGAAAGAAAATCAAACTTTCCTAAAGTATGGACTTCTGTTAAGCCAAACGTCTTTCCTGCAACTTTGCAGCTCAAGGCAGGGTTTTATTTCCCTGTGATACTGAGAATGCTTTGTTCAGTCCAGATTATTGGCTGAGGCTGGTTTACCTCCCAGATTGTCACTTACCTTGCATTATTAGGGTAAAAGAATGTATTCTTTTTCTCTGTTTTTGTCTCTGTTTTGTCTCTGAAGCCTGTGGATTCTTCCAGAGCTGGGTTGTAAATAGACACAGGAACATTTTGGCAACATTGGCTATTTATGGGTGTAATTTTCTGAAATATTGACCTTTCCCACATTCTTTCAGTTGTCTTTGGGGTAGGGAGCACCGAAAACCCCATGCCATGTCACCAGAGCACGTTATGGATGAAATTCCAGATGTGAAATCACAGCAGGATTAGCAGGACCAGCAGGATCAGCAAGACCTGAGCTTTATAGCTGTAAATCTGAGGGAATGGTCCCTGCTGCAGCTGTGATGCTCTGCACTAGGACTGCTGCACCTGCTGCAGCACGGATCTCTGACGTGTGTGAATCATTGCCTTGAGCTCCACTGCACAGCCGAAAAACCCCCGGGGTTCTTTCATTCAGTGATCGGGAATATTTTCGTGGAACACAAGAATCACAAATCCTTATAAGCAGGTAATGTTTTGGAAGGAATTACACAGAATTATGATGAGTTACTAAGGTCTGCGCATCTTTACTGGGCCACTTGCTGGCACAGGATTTATTGGTTTAGAAAACTCTTCTTGAAAATAGCAGGTTTTCCCAGAGACAGCAGGGAAATCAGTATTCCTTTTGCAAACATCAAGCCAGACTACTTCCTTACAATTTCCTTGTAAAAAGTCTGCTTATTGCTCTCTAATGAACACTGCCTCCATTCCCACAAAGTGACATTTACTGAACAACGTGTTACAGCTCCCAGTGACTCCTTCCAATAGACTTATCACAAAATCTGCAGAGATAATTACCACAGTAGGAATCAAATACAAACAAATGCAGTTCTCCACTTGTTCTAGCAACTTTGAGACTGCACTCGCTTCCCTCTCTGTTGGCAAGTTCATTTTTCCTTTTTTTTTTTTTTTTGTAGTGTCATTAGAACGATTAGATTTTGATTCATAAGATCCATCCGCCTACTTAAAGATGATTGCAGCAGTCCCACCGAGTTAAACTGGAGCTGCAGCTTCATCCATGAAACAATTGCAGCCTGCGCTGAATTATAACCAATTTCTCAAGCTACTAAAATCTGTTGCAGCAGAAAAGCAGTAAGATGAAATTCATCCCATCTAATATTGGCATTAATGTAGTCAGCCTTGCTTAATACACTCCCACATCAGATCTGACTCGCCTGGGAATTGCCTGTCTCCTCGTCTGCTGTTGAGAGAATTTATCGCACGCAGTTTCCTAATTTAGATGAGTTGAGTCCAGCCCTAAGCGTGGATGTGTCTCTTCGATCTTTTAGTTATGGTTATTTGCAGGATCCCAGTCTTTGAGTACACATTTATCTCCTCCCTTTGCATAAAACGAAAGACATTTCAGTCCTCACTAAGTTTTATTCTATCTTTTTTTAATTATTATTTCCTCCAAACGAGTAATTGAATTTGTTTGAATAATAAAAAAATACACAAGTTTTTAAACTCCTTGATTCTATTTTCTGTCACTAAAATTATCGATGCATTAGGAGACTGTAAAAAATGCTGGCAACCAGGCTGTAACAGGAGACTGTAGTCTCGGTGCAGATAAAGTTGGTTTATATTTCTTATCCCTTGTAAATTCAATGTGATCTAAGCAAATGCTGCAATTGCTTCCCATTATGTCATGCTTTTACTCTTGCAATCAACTAAATACAATGCACTGACCCTAGCAGTATGTGGGAAAGCACACGCATGGAAGGGAAACTTTTGAATTTGGTTTTTTGAGCACTTTTAAGCTGGTTCAAAAATAAGCACTGTTGTTCCATTTTTAACAGTATAGTATTAAGCATCTTCTCTTTACTGCAGGATGTTAGTCGTCTGCATGCTCCTTGTCTGGTGAACTCTTCCACCGTTTTTCTATTTGCTTTGGATTATGTTTTCAGATGCTACTTGTTTATGATGACTCCAGAATTAGGCATTTAATTTTGAACTTATCTGCAGAGCTCCTTAAAGCTCCTCTGCAGTTTTTGTCATGCGATCGGTCAGATTCTCTGCTGCTGTAAGTTGTCACAGTTGCATTAAAATCCAGAATTTGGTTATGGATGCTTTGTAGAGATCTGACAGGTTCACTCTTTCTTTCATACAGAGTGGAATTAGAAGTGTTTCCTTTTCTGTTGATCTGCTTTCACAGGCAGTTCCTTTATTTGTAGTATCCAAGTAACATACAGATATCAGTGGAAGTTCGTTAGAACATCCCTGTAAGGAAATATTGAGTAGTATTTTTGAGTTGAATGCTGAGTTTTTACAGGATTGGAATTGCAGAACCGAATTTGAGCTGTATATCTGTGCAGCCTGTAGCACAACCAAGAACCCAAATCCCAAATTGCAAACCCTATTCCAGGGGTTTAGCCCACAGGGCTTGCACTTTCCTTCTACCAGATGAAGTCTCTTCTCATGTAAAGAACCACGGCAGCAGCAGGTCTCTTAACTAGATCTGACCAAATCAAGGAGGCGGACACGAAGACAAAAGGACAAAAAATCCTTACCATTATTTCTGTCTTCTCAGTGGATTGAACCAAACTTTGGATCTGTGGTTTCCACTCTAAATTTCAGTTGTCATCTCAGCTTTGTGGGCCAGTTGGGTCTCTGCTTCAGCTAAGCTGAGGATAAGCTTCTTAGCCTCCAGCTGTAATTGAATCAAAGCCAAATTCCCAGGCCCAGAAGGTTCATCCCTGTTTGAACAAAGAGAGACAGCCGTGCATGTGCGTCTGCTGCCGAGGAGAAGGAAATTACTCCTGTGAAACCAAATCCAACAGGGAGATTGTATGCCTTTACCTGTGTTGAATTTTCTAGTAAATGTGTTTTCTTCATGTTAGTTAGCTCATAAAAGGCTTTTACACAAGTCAGACCAAAAGACGCCTAGAGAATAAATTCCTTGCCCTGAGCTCAGCCAGGCAAGTGGTTCCTTTCACGGCCACTTCTCCTCATCTTATTTTCTGGCAGAATTTAATTTATCTTTAAACTAGATCACTTGTCCCCGTGGAAAATTTTGACCTCAATGCCTTCGTGTGGAGGTGAAAGCTATACACAGGGCACAAGGAAGGGAATAGGAATAACCGAGGTCTCTTTTCCTCTCAGCATGTAGACCATCCAGTCCTTGCGTAGCTGCATCCCTGCGAGGTGTGTGAGACAGATAAATCTGAAGATGTGCTAACAGAGCTGTAGGCAGCTGAAATAGAAATGCTTCACATTTTTTTAAATTAGTTTTACTACAATTTTCTTAAAAATAAATCAAATACGGAAATATTTTAGTGTAACCAAAGAAAAACTCTTTCTATCAACTGATTTGCAAGCACTGCCTGTTTCAAATCTAGTTGTTTTCCAAACTGCTAATGAGAGATGAAGCTTGGTTTTCTGGATTCTAACAGTGAACTCCCTCTGCTGAACAGAGCATGCAGCTGATGTAGGCTGAATTTCTCATTTTTTACTTTTTATTTTTCATTCTTACATGGAATTTTGTAGAGAGGGGAGGAGATCTTTTCCATCGCTCTCACGCAGCATATACACAGAATCTGTACCTTGCTTTTTCCCAAACTCTCTGGTTTTGATCATCTGTAATCATTAATATGTTATGCTTTTTGATTGTATGTCTGCTTAGGAAAGCTGAGATGGAAGTCAAATATGGCAACGTTTTCCTTTCAGTTTATTCATAAGGCCTCAGGAAACTAATGAGATTTATTCTGTGAATTAGTTTATAATTGTGCTTTAACTGCACTGTGACATTTAATAATGTCAGAAGGATTTTGCTTTAGGCAGAGTGATTTCAGCCTCTGTAGAAAATTAATTACCATTTTC
>VXAV01001344.1:191228-241012 GCA_013399715.1 Alectura lathami
TTGAATTTTCTGGTTTTGCAAAATTCCTTTGAATGTTTGAGTTCTATATTGTTTTCTCAGAGTGAGAAGGCTTACTGTTTCAGCAGCAGGAACGTTAAAATGCTGTAACCGTGCGAACTACACAGAACAGCTAACAGGTACAACAGGAAGCAGAGCAAAGAGGCAGAGGGGATCATCTTGGCCAGTCGCTTCTTCAGCATTGCAGCCCGTTTGGAAGCCTCTCTTCTGTGTCTGACTGTTTCAATTACACACTTGAAAAAACTGTTGTCATAAGATGCCACCACACAGTAAATCAATCCATACCATGCTTTACATTTTTGCAATTAAATAAACTATTAAATATTTTAAATAAAATCAAGCAGTTTTGTCTGTTGTTAACGTACCATTGGTTGAAGCTCAGCTTCAGCTTACCATGCCAAAAAGATGCAGGTATTTAAGAAACTGAAAAGACAGTGGTGCTCAGGCTTCTGGATCATTTAAGTTCTTCTGGTTAATTTAAATTAACATTTTATGATGTCTACTGCAGCTATGCAGAAAATGATTCTTTCATTTCTTTCTTTCCCTAAGAAGATGTCACTTCANCAAGAATAACTTTTACAATTATATATATATATATATATATATTGTTTTGGGGGTGGGGGTGTAAAATAGAATGAATCTTAGATTTTTAGAAAGATTTTTTTTCCTTCTTTTAGTGTTTCCCTGAATAGCTCAAATGCTGGCATTCACTGTAGGAACCATTAGTGCTGTTTCCTCAGAGTCACTTTGACATTAAAAAGGGGGGTGTAGAATCGACTGCTCCTCGCTGCAGAGCTCTGCCAGTGCACGAATGGCAGCGTATAATGGGTTCTCCCTGCTGAATTATCTCAATGCTCTTGCGTTACCAGCTACTGACTACTTTTTTCCCCCCAATTCATGTGCTCTGTGTGCAGTTTTTGGACTGATACTGCACTTGTCTGCAGCTCAGTGCAAGTAAAGGGGCTAGAAAAAGGCAATTATTACTAGTCAGAAACCAAAGAACTGGAAATAGCTGGTTATCCTTGCTTTGAACGGGAGCTTGGATCGGATGGCCACCTGAAGTCACTGCCAGCCTTAAATATTCTGTGATTTCTGAAGTGGAAAGGATGCAATGTGAGATGCTCACACAATTGCTAGAGATGAAAGCAGGATTTCTTCAATGGGTTTACAGCTACTGAAATGTAGCTCTACAGAATAAGAAAAGCCTGGAAAGGTTTGCTCTTGATAACAGCAAAACCTTTTTCCCCCCACATTTTATGTAGAATGATTTTATCAGAACAAAGTTAATATGACCACTAGTAGCCTATTTCCTTTGCCCTATCACACCAAACAATTGAGATTGTTTTGTTTCAGAAGTGGTGCCAGCAAGCTTCAGTGCATGAGAATACTTTCTGGGCTCTATGCTTTTATGGTTTTGCTGGTTTCAAGAATGAATTGAAATGGATTTTGAGCCTCATGGACTTTGAAGAGTCCTTCAAATCAGAGGCTTGTCCTATAGTTCAACAAGGGCAGCTCTAACATCATGTTCTGCATCAAGGAAAATAGTTGAAGAGCATTCACTTTTTCTGCATGCATATTCACAAACCGTTTATTTTCTTGAAGGAGTCTAATGAACTAACAGGAGACACCGAGGACCGCATGTTGTCACGATTAAAATTCAGCACTATTCAGAAAGTTTTGGCTAAACTTAGGTTTTCAGACAAAGCAGGTGGTCTGTCATGAGCCTTTGGGAATGTACAGGAATTGATTTTTAAGCAGGTAAAAAGATTTTAGAATCACTCCTATTCATTGAGCAGCATAATCCCTTGGCTTTATTGCCAAGTAACTTTGATGCAGAATTTAGAGAAATTTGCATTTTAATACCTAATTCTCTGTATTTCCTCTTTGGGGTAATCCTGTATTCTGGAGACGGTTTTTTTGAAGCATGCTTTGGCATCTTGTAACAGTGTTCCTCCGCTGTGAGGTGGAATCAATATGGTACCAAAAAGTTCATGCACCAGAGAGATTTTAGGAAGATGAAGCTTAGGGAGACGTGGCATTTAGCTGCCCTAAGTATTCTCCTTTATCCTGACGCTCCCAAACAGATGGATGGAGTTGTTGTGCGAACAAAAGGAAGCCTCTCAGCATCTCTGTGTTTCCACAGTGACAGAGAATTTACAGGGTGGTTGTGGGAGAAAATGTTCTGGGTGTCACTCGAGGTGTTGCTCAGGTGCTGGGGTTTCACCACGCCTGCAGCAGAGGAGGTTGGTGCGGCTCTGGGCTGGGAGACCCTGTGGCCCCAAGGGACAAGAATGCTTCATGTCTCATCTGGTGAATTCCTGCCACAGCTCGCTTAGCTGAGCAAGCTGGTGCCTTTCCTGGACTGAGCACTCCCTGTGTGTTCTCTTTAGTGGCATTTTTTCTCTGCTGCATGATTTGCTACAAATCTCTGTAGTGATGTGCCCCTGTTTTTTTCCCATGTATAAAACGATGCTGTCACTAGCTTCCTGAATGGCAGTGTGATCCAGAAATATGCTTGGAAATTAGAATGCTCATGGTTCATCCATGTCAGTAATGTGATATTTCCTAAAGATTTCTAACTTAACCACCAGAATGCATTGCCAAAGCTTCCAATGGTATCCAAAGCAAACAGCAACTTTAAGCTGACCACGTTTGACAAGAGATGTTTTGCTTAACATGCACGGCATCCTAAAAGCTACACTATAAAATATGAGATGTAATACTAGAAGTTCTTACATTTCCTCCATATTTATCCATTCTTGTGCCAACTGAGAATGCTTCAAGCCTCGCAGGTGGCATTTGGTCCCATGGAAACTAAATATTTGTGTTTCTTAGGTCAGGTCTTCCCGAGGGTGGAACCTGGGCCAACCAACTTGTCGCTCTGTTAATGGACTGTAAAACAAACCTCAGTGCCTCAGTTCCGCTAAATCTCCAATAAGCGTGCAGGAATCAATACCTATTTTTATATTTACAGAATGGTCTTTAAATCTTCAGGAACATGAACAGGAGATTGAGGGAAGGATTGGAAAATGACATGGCAATGAGAAAATTTAGAGGTAAAGCAGTGCTAGTGATTAGGTGTTCTGAAATGTCGAAGGGCCGGGTGTAATTCTTTCGGAGCACTTGGTGTGGCAGCTCCTGTGCTCTTCCCTGGGGATTCTGACAGCAACGTGGGCAGGAGAGATCAGGAACGCAACCCAGATGAGCAATTCCCTATTCATTAGAATCTTCCCTAAAGCAGAAGCTAGAATTTTAAATCTCTCCTCAGCTCTGTCATCAAGTAGCCAAGAAAAGGAATTTTCAAGGGCATAAGACAAAATATATGATTTCTACTTTATTTCTTTTTAACCTTCACCTGAAAAGCGATTTCTTTTTCCTGTTGGAGCCAAGTAGTTGCACCTTCTTCAGAAGAGAATTAAAATGGGAAATATCTTTGAGCAAGAATTACAGAGGTGTGTAATAATTGCCTGGCATTTCCATACGCTCTGAAAGCAGTTTGAAGCTTTAAAGCAAGCATATTGTTCAATTCATCATCTTCCACGCAGCGTTTTTACTTTTAGCAAGGGACATACATCACAAGGCTCAGCAAGTTTTAGAAATGGATTCTCAACGTGGACAGATGGTGTTTAAGATGCCTGATGAGAGGCCTGACTTACTCAGGGTGCGACAATGTCAGAAGAGGAGACGGCTTCTTGGGTTGTTGTCCTGCTTTCCACAAGTGACCACAGTTGGAAATGTGGCACCTTCAGCCTCTGCCACGCTGAACTCAGCCAAAGATCTGCAGCAGAATGGAGGCAGCTTGGGTATGGAGCAAAAGATGGATTTCTAACACATCCACGCATGTGACAGCCTCCTGGAAAGAGCAGCTGAGTTTCTGAACTTCAAGTTATGGTCTTACCATGCTTGAGGTCTCCTGAGCACCCTATGATAGACTTGTGAAGCATCTTTTCCTCCCTACTTCGACTAGCAAAGCGATCCTAAAGGGCTCTGTTGCACGGCCCAGAGCAGAGAAGAATTAACAACATGATTTGCACCGTGATCAGCAAGATTTTTGTGCTCTGAAACTTGCCAAGTACGTACAAAGAGCCTTTCAGTCTCAACTTCTCATTCCTTTTATTAAAGTCGAAAATCATTTTCAATCAGCAGGCATAGATGCCGAGCGTGCCAAGTTTGTGCAGTTGCAGCAGCCTCAAAAACACCAATCCACCCCGGGCAGCTGTTGGATGTGCTGCGCACAAAATAAGGCAGCCCACAGGCTAGCACTTTTATTTTAATGTAGGGACTGGAGCTGGGAGAAAGGAAGCTTTTATTCTGGTACAATAGCAGGCAGAAAGGAAAATTACTTAATATCTCCATTTCATTCTGCAGAAATCTGTGGTATATCCAAGAGCATCCACAACTCCTAGGCATTGATTAGCATCCTCCTATACCAATTATTAAGCACACAGGGAACAGTAGGGCCAGAAGAAATCTTTCCATAGAGTTTTAATATCTGCATGCTGCTTCAATATCTCAGTGTCATTTTGTTCAAGAACGGTTTGAATATTGTATCTGCTGGAATACTGAATAGGCTTCGATGATGAGGAAACTGGAGGCAAAAGTTATGCCCCTCACTCTTTATATTTCATCAGAATTTTATGTCTACTTTAATATCTTGGCTGAGAAAAGCCAATTGAAAAGACAATTGAAGTTCTTTCTTTTACCCACTTTGAAAGATCTTTACACAGGTTAAATTTTAATTAAAATTTATTTTTGAACATCCCACATACGAGCAGCACACGTGTAGCTGGCACATGTCAACTAAAGAAGCATTATAAATTGCATTTTAGGGGGACTGGCAGTATCTTCTTCCTTTAGTTGAAGTTATTTGTTTTGCAAGCATTGTTAAATGTGTTTATTTTAGAGAGCCAGTATTCAGAGAGGAGTGGAGTGATTTCTGGATTTATCTGTCTCTGACCATTATTATTAGGTACCTTCCTTTTTTCCCTTCCTTCACAGATGCACTTAATTGATCTGTAAATGCTTACTCAAGTCAGGGTTAACATCATACCATGTCCCTAAAGCCTGTGGAGAGCTGCTCATTTTCTGCCCCTGAAATGAAGACAAATCATTACCGTGAATTTGGCAAGGTCTTTCATACAAGCGTAAGCAATTAACATTAATTGTTCAAAATCACTCCTGTTCAAGATCATTATGCTGTTATTTCTCACTAATGAAAGGAGAGAAGTAATTATTATTTTCTTACAAACAGTTTTACTCAGATACACTTCATCCCAGTTTTTAGGGGCCATTTATGCTGCAGGACATGCCACCAAACATAGGAAAGGTATTTGGGGGAGAAAAGCTGCAACATTTGCTGCAGGGCTGTAATATGTACTTACCTATTTTTTTCTTTCTAGGAAGCAATTTTTTGAAGGTCTTGTAAAATATTAGCTGGCATTGGTGAATTGTATTTCTTTGGAAAACTTTGTGCTGGAATAACTTCAGGTTGCTCAACAGACTGCCCCAAACTCAAGTCACTTACGGCAAGCAAAGGACAGCGGAGATGTGCTTCTGCTCTGCCTGTGATCTGAAGCTAGCAGAATGGGATACGTGAATGCATGTAATCCATGTCAGCAGATGTGGGTTTTGAGTTGTGCCTGTGTACCAGAGTTTGTTTCCATCTCGTTTGAAAATGAGAACCTTTTGTGAAACAAAACTGATATACTGGAAGACATTAAACCCCTTGATCAGAAATATGCAAACATTTTCTTGTGTGAGTCTCTTTGACTAATCCTTTGTGATAAGATTGCGAATTTTCAGACACATCCTTCTTCCTTATGCATGTGCTGACATGGAATTAGATATTCATCACCAGTAAATAAAAGCAAGAGCAATGAGTGGGGTTTCCAAGGAGCTGCCTTTTCACAGGGCTGTGTCTTCCAGCTGAGGCACAGAGAGCAGCTTTTTACAATGCAGGTCACATTACAGCTCCTAATTTTCCATCTGAGATGCTTAGATGCTTCCTGCTGTCTTAGCCATTAGTAAAATTATTTAACTTTAACTATAAATAAATATAAAAGTTTAGATCTTAATGAGATCATACAGATGGAAATAAAGGAGCTATACATATGGAAGAATCTGGGGGATGCTGTGCGCTTGGAGCAAAGCTTTCATGCTCCAAATGGTAAGAACCATCTTCTGCCCACAACAGAAGTTCAGGACTAGAACTCTCCACCCAAAGCATGATGGCATCCCTGTGTATGACCTCTCCCAAACTTCCGTCTAGCACAGATATGAGAGAACAGCCTAATTCTTGGTTGCAAAGAGCCTCAGAGATGTTTGAGTGATCTCCCCACTGTTACATGCACTGATGTAAGGAGGCTGAAATAACATCAACATTTTTCCTCTTCTGGTTTTCCTGAAAAACTGATCTTTGACCTTCCTTGGATCTGTTCATTCTAGTCAAGAATCTACACTTTGATCTCTGAGTTCTCTTCTCAAAATGAGAAAGAAAAACAGAAGCAACAACAAAGTTTCCCGTTGAAAAATAAATAAAACAAATACTTGTGGCTGCTGCTTTAAATTTACTCCTCTGAGGAGCAAGTAATTCCACGTGGACGCCATTGCAGCTTCATTTTTGTTCTAAAGGAAGACAAAAGATTGTGCTACAAAGGCAATACTTTGTCAATACACAGTAAATGAGGTCTGATCCCATCTCAAAAGTGACAGCCTCTTTTCTTCTGCCAAAGCTTGGCTCCCATCTATCTGTAGAATAAATATGTGACGGGTCCGTGGTGCAGCCGTGATGATGAAATTTTGTGGATGGTCAAAAAACGTGGAGGAAAATTGGAGATGAGAGTCCAGAGGCATTGTGTTTGGGAGATTACTGTAGCAGACTGTTTTGTTTGTTTGTTTGTTTGTGTGTTTTTTGCTTGTTTGCTTGTTTGGGAAGCTGATGTCTTTCTTTAGAAATGTGTCTGTCAGTCTGAAGAAAATGTTCCTTCTAAAAACAAGAGACCTAGAGTGTCTTTTGAATTTACCTTGCTCCAAAACCACAAAGCAGCCCCTGGAAAGCAGCATTTGTGTTGAATTACTTCTTTCTTGTGGGTTTTTCCCTCTGCCCTGAGCTGTAGGAGACACCTGCTGCTCTACAGCTTATTACAGGTGTTCCTCGGTGCAGGAAGGTTCATTTTACAAGCCAGCCCCTCCAAACAATCCTCCCTCAGGTAAAACAAACACTCTCTCCATCAAATTGTATTTCCTGCAACATCACCCAGAGACAGCAGAAGCTAGCAGAGCCTTGTCCTTTCTCTTCCATTATCCTGTGGACTTGTGAAAGGCTAAATATCTGCATGTCCTCGGTGTGAATAAAGTGCTGGGGCAAGGTCTTCTCCTTCTGCTGGACCTCCCTTCCCCACCAGCTGCCAGCAAGCCTGCTTGTATGGGTCAGCCAGTCCCCAAACACGGAAAAAGGTCGACAATTTTACGAGTGCCATTAAGAAGCATATGTACGAAGGAAAGCTTTCTGCTCTGTGCTCAGCCCCAAGGATGTGCTGAGGATCTCTGCCGGTCTGGATCAGACACGGTTCATCTGGTTGGGGCGCTCAGTGCCAGGGATTAAAGAATGGAGCGCAGAGAGGAGAGCTGGGTGGATTAGGGGCGGTTGGATCAGCGTGACCCAGCTGCTGAGGTGGCACAGCGGTCCAGATGGCAGGGTCTTACAGCAAAGAGGAGCAACGAAAATATTTCTAGGAATGTCAGCTGTCTTGGAAGAGAATCTCATAGGGGCTGAAAGAAGTCAGGACCTCTGACTGCATCCCTGGTGTACTCAACACAATGTCTGGACAGTTTGATCTGTTACTTTTAACAGGAAAGAGAGGGATCGGGAAGTAGAAGCCTGTGCATGAGCAAAAGTGGTGGTGAAGGGCTGGGTTTTTCATCTTGCTGGAGGCTACCACAAATTCCATGCCAGAGGAAGGGGCCAGGGAGCGCGATGCAATGCTGCACAGTTAAATGAACAAACAAAAACTGAGACGGTGGCGGTGTCTCAATCCCATTTTGTAGCTCTAATGTGTTTATGATCCAGCATTGCTCAGGGAAATGCAGGGATCAATTCCACTTTTTCTTTGCACTCCATTGTTCTTTGATTTTCCTACATCGACACAGGAATGCCATTCTTCAGCTTTGAAAACAGAAATAATTTTCTGTCTCACAGAGTGCTGTTAAATCCAGAGATGGGAATTAGGCAGCGTAGGATCTATCCCATTTTTTAGCAAATGTAATTTAAAAATCTAATCAACTGTTGACCTAGATTGCTCACATTAAGTTTTTAGAAACCATTTCATAGGTTAAACAGATTGCTATTGAGAGATCATGTACATGCTGAAGGTTGTTGAACTGAGGTTTCTATATCTGATAGAAACGCTGCAGTAAAATTAATGTTTGGTTGAGATGCAGGTTCAGATAGGGTTTTTGAGGACGAATTTTTGTGTCTCTCACATTTTGAGAAATGTGAAGGACTATATTTTGTTGTTTTTCTCCAGTCAGTCCCCTGGGTGAGTTGTTTTGATGAAACTTGGCAGATAAATAAAACTTGCAGAGATCCCATCCTTGATTTTCTTTGTCACGAGGCCTTGTCACAGTGTCAGAAAAGAAGAGAGCTTGTAGAGGCAACAAGTATGAGAAGGGGCTGTGTGTGTGTGTTTGTTTTTAAACACAAAGCTGCAAACAATAAAAGGAGGTGTACCTGTTGGCATAAAAACACGCATAAGGCTGCAAGGTTTATTTTTATTTATTTTATCGTGTGATTACAAATTCCTTTTTCTCCATGTGGGTACTTCTGCCCTGACTAGGAAATGAGAAGCACTGTTTTTCCCGTGCCTCTGGTAATCCCCCAACCACCACGACTGTGCAGCTGATGAATTGCAATGTGCGTTGGATCTGAGTGAGAAGTGGTTCCTGCCCCACAGAGAGCAGTAATAGTTCCCTTAAGATGCATCATGCTCCTTCAATATTTAGTTTTTGTGGAGCAGTTCCCCACTCTGATATTTCAGTGGGTTTTCATAGAACAACAACACATCTGCTTTTAGAGCCCATTTTTATCCTTGTGACGTCTGAGTTGTAGAACATGGGCCATGTTCTGCAGCGTCATCAAACACAGGCTTCAGATTTGTCCCTGATGCTTTGCTGGGTGAATGGAAGCTTCTTGTTTCACCTTCTCATAGGCAAGGATGGAGTTCACCCAGCAAAATCGTGCTGGAGAGTAAATAAAGCAACACAAGCACAGCCCTAAGCCTTTCAGCTGCAGAGTACCGTGGTGGGTAGGCATGAATCTGGATGTCAAATTAATTATCTGAAGTTTAATTGATGTAATTGAAGTGACATATAATTTCATATTACATGACTGGAATATCCTAACAAATGCCCTTTTCCTGTCCACTTCTTACTTCCTTCCCCTTAAAAATGTGCTGTTGCTAAAAAGAGATCTCTGGAAATGGCAGAAAACTTGCAGTCATTTCCTCATCTATTTCCACTCATGGAGAACACGAGACTATCTGACTCCAAGGACATCACAGCAGACCAGGTTCTGGTCCTCCTGTTTAGAGACATGTCTAATTAGTGCTAATGAATAGGGTGACCTGTGGTGAATTCTTACTCATGAAAAACAGCCTCCAGCTTTGCCCCATTCTAACAACCCACACAAGTTCTGCACCGCTCCCTCCTCCTTAAAAAAATAAATTTGTACATTTATTCTTCATACAGAATAATAATCTTTACTAATAGGAATATTATGCCCCCGTGTTTAATCACACAATCCTCCCAGGGCTGCTGTATGTGCAGGGGCTATTCTTCTGAACAGTCCTTCTAACCAAGGAGAAATAACTTCTTGCTACTCAGGTTTAGGAAGTAAAGGAACAGATTGGCTTCTCTGCCTCCTCCCGTTATTCCTCCTGCCTTCTGCTGATGCAATGGCCACATGCAGCACCTGAGTCTCACCTGTGTAATCTGCAGCACAGATATCACCACGGTAGTCACACCAGGAAACTCTTCTGGGAGCTGGCCAGCAATTTGATGTATTTGGTAATAGACCCATGCTGACAATGTTCTTGGTGATATAATTGATTGGGAAAGTGGCAGTGAGGTCCAGCAGGTAAACACGCAATAAATTAAAAAGTAAAAAGTGGGAGATAGTTGCCGTAAGCATAATAAACTACGGTGATGCACAGAGCACTAAGAACCTAGGGCTTACACAGCTGCAGCCGTTCAAAAGGCACTTACCAAATTACAGAAACTAAACAGGATTTGGCTGAATTAGCAGAGAGGGAGGAGGCCTCTAGGGAAAACTCAGGTGCTGCAGATGCTTTGTTTCAGCAGGTGCTGTTCATCCTTTCAATAGGTATTTAATCAATGCCAGAAAGGAAACTGGAGAAGGGCTGAGGGTGTTTTGTGCCCTGTGGGTTTGTGAGAGGAGCTGTGGTGTCCCAGTCCCTTGTTGTTTTGAGGGTAATGTACACCTAGGTTTCTTAAATGTGCTCATAGCTCAGTCTGAGATTATTTCTTTTCCCTGCACCCTTGCAGCTGTTGGTGTCTGGTTTGGTGAGCCCAGCAGTCTCTCTCCCTGGGAGCAGGCTGCATGGTTCTGTTGATGTTGTGAAAGATGCTGGGTGTGAAAGCAGGTCCTTGATACTTGCACTGCATAAGCCTGTGCATGTTAGGAACTGAGCATGTTGACAATCCCTTCCTGTGTCTACATGGTGGGTCCCCATTCCTTATTTAGTAGCCACTATAATAAAAGTGACTGGCAGGAGTGACAGTGTGAGATTTCCCCTTGATTTTGGTGTTCTTCACAATCTTAAGATTTATTTTTTTCCCCTTGTGGTGTATTAAGTCTACAGAACATGTCTCTTCAAATAGCAGGAACTCTCTAAGACTGATCCTATTTTAGCTCATCTGCTTTGCACTTATTTTAAACACTAAAAAATCTGGAGGTCCTTTTACATGTCTATAACAGTACTAGAAATTATGGGAACAAAATCCAGTTCCTCAAATTAGAGGGCGCATATTTTGACCTAATCCAAATCTGCCTAATTATTTGGCTACTAGGCAGGCAGAGGGTTGCTTCCCAGGCTGTTACCTATGCTTCAGGATCACAGATCATGTCCTGCTGGCCAGGAGCTCTGTTCTCAGTGACATCTGCTATCCTGCTCTTCTGTTGCTATCTCATCTCAAACTCTTGAGAAACTTGAAGCTCCACAGGGCACTCTTCCCCTGTTTNTTTTTTTTTTTTTTAATCAGTCAGGGGTGAAAGAAGTAATTCCTCTCAGCTATACCTATTAGCATTCAGGTGGCACCCTGGATAGGCTTTGTAATATTTTTGCCTTGCAAAAATGCTATAGTTTTTCTATGAGCATGACTCATCTTAACCTTTCTCAACTTCTGTCCAGTTAAAATCCTTTGAATTTGTGAAATCTGTGTATGACAAGCAGTACTAATAATGTTCTGCCACCAAGACTGACTTCTGATTGCATTGATCTTGGAAATCACACAGGGCTCCAATTCCTCTCCTCCAAGAGGGAGAGTGCTGACTTCAACAACAGTTTTGTCAGTCCCAGAGAGACTTCAAGTCTGTCTGTTTTTTTTTTTTCCCCCCTTGCTTTATATCCAGTGCAGAGAAGAGGATAATGTTGGCACTCCCAAATGCTTATGATTGCAGAAGTGCTCTTTCCTTCCAGTGTGCTCTAAGTGAATTTGTTCCTGTGTAATATTTGATCCTTCTTCAAAATCATTAATTTCTGTAGAGATCAGTAGTTACACAATAGACTAAAATCTAATCCTAAAAATCCCACTGCATTGTGGAAGGTGCTTGCAGAAGAGAACAGCAGCACCAGTATCTCATCTGAATCGATGGCAGCAGATGGCAGGAATACAAATGATGCAGGGAGTCCTGCAGTACACTGGCAGCTCAATACAGGGGGGATGCAGGCTGCTAGATTTCTGCCTGTCTATAGGGATGTGTTGTGCAGTCATAGGAAAATTGTTGCCTCTTCCAAAATCTTTTTTTTTTTTTTGTGCTACTTTTTTTTTTCCCCACATTTTATTTGCAGTGATCCTTTCCTACATATTACAGTCGTGCCACGTAGCCAAGTTTAAAAGACTGTTTCCGAGGTCCCCTTTGGTCTATCCAGTTTTATGCAGACAGGACACTGAGGAGCACTGAACTGCCTATTACTCTGGAGCAGAAATGGTGTTGCGGAGAGATTGATAGCAGCGATGTGCCTCCATATACAATGTGAGATGCATAAATTACAGCCTCTTAATGGTAAGGCACAGTGAACTTTCAAGTGAAGCTTAGTTGTGCCTCTGTTACTTCATCGCTACCTAACATGAGTGTGTAAATAAGTATGTCAGCAAATGAAACCCATATCTGTGAGTGGGGAGGGAGAGGAGCTGGAGTACACATGAAAGAAAATTGCAATCAAATCTGTAGAATTTCACTTTATTGGAGCTACACTGGATCCCGAACAGCTTGGCGTTCGTAACGTGGCAGGATGTTTTACTACGGTACGTTCCCACAAGGTGAATTAAAATAAGGATTAAAAAGCCCCTATAAATCAGATTTTATAGCTGCCTAAACCACCTGCAAACTGTTGGTACTTGTTTTCAAAATCCACCATCATTCTGCTGTCAAATTGATTTCGGTTTCATTAGCAGAGCTGGCATTGCTGGTGCTTGGCATAATCTGCTGGCTGCATAAATTACTAGGAGTGTAATTGTAAGCAATGTCTTAATTTTGTCAACAGCATTCCAGAGTGTCAACGATACCCTTTGTGCACTATTTTTAATTGTTTCAGCTGGATGTTTTCTCAGCAAATTTTACCTCAATGGGAAATAACAGAGAAAATTATGTGCGTTAGATAGCACAGGCAGGGAGATGCTGTACATGGAAACCTGAGATATTCACCAAGGGACTCCCCAGTATTTGTAGGCAGCTTCTCAGCCGAAAGTTAACTTCATGAGTATTATGAAGCAGAGGAGTGTGTTTTGGTGGCACTGTGTGGTACAGAGCCACTGGAAAGTGTCGCAAATCAAAGCTGGCAATGTGAGTTTGGCTCCAGGTGGGGGAAGAGTGAGAGCACCCATCAGTGTTCTTTGCTCTTCTCCCCAGCCTTGTGATCAAAGCTAAGCCTTGGTTTGTGGCCAAAATCGTGCAAATGCTGCAGAGGATGAGAACTCTCTGAATCTTGAAAGAGTTTGCAGCCGTTGCACCTCTGGGGAACTGTTTGCTCTGAGCAGTGTTTTGCAACCTGGCACAAAGTCTGTGAAATCTCTGCGAGCCTCCAGCACATCGCGTGTGACCAAAATAAACATCTAGGCTGGCTGTGCTTCGCTGTCGCATAAGGTTTCACCGGTGTCAGGTGCCTTAAGTGCATGGAGAAAGGCACTGGGCTTCAGGATGTGTGTCCTCAGTTCGGTGTGTTGCTTCAGAATCACTCTGTATGGACAAGGTGCCTGTAATTAATTAATGAACATGGGAGAAGATAACAGCCAGCAATCAAGTCTATGTACTATTGTTGCTGGGTAGTCAGTACCTAGCAGGACGCTCTGTACCGCAACTGGGGGGAGGGAGCTGGTAATTTTTTTTCTTAACAGCCAAAGGCTTCATGTAGAAGCTATCTTTTTCTATTTGTCTGAGAGTAGCTGCAGGCAGTGCAGTAAGATTGATATTATGACAGGAGGGAACGCATTTCTCCTGTATATGTGGAGAGTTAATGCTGCAGAGAATCTCTGCATGGAATAAGTCTTAGAGTTGACAGGTTTGTCCCTTTTCTCAATCAGAAGCATTCACTATGAGCAATATGCTATATATTAATTGGAGTAGTTCTGACTTTATTAAATGTGGAAGAGTGCTTCTTTTTCAAATTAGAATCCACAGCAGATTTTGCTAATGTGAGTTTTACAAGAAACCATTTATTTCCCTTAAAAACCAGAGGTAGAGGCAGACAATCCTTAAAAGCTCTCCAAGGCCGTTAGCAGGGCTGGGCTCTCTTCCCTTAAAACTCTAAAGTGACCACGATGGCCACTGCAGGAAGAGCTTTTTGCATCACTCAGGACTGGATTCTGGTTGCCAACAGGCAGGGAGCCAGCTCAGCCGCCTGCTCGAGTGTGTGATCTAACTCACGCTGCGGCTGCAGCCTTATCTAAATCCTATTAAAGCCAGTGCTAAGACCCCATAAACTTAATTGGGTTTAGTGTAGATCTACCTTATGGTTTTCTTTCTGTATCTTAGCACACATTTTTCTGATCAGCAAGTGCCTTCTGATAAGCTTTAGTTTAACCTGTCTGGGGCAGTATCATTTATCAATCGTTGTTTTAAAATAATGCTCTATGTAATGTATGACCTGGGAAAAACCCTTTCTCCAGGAAAAGTTGTCCACAAGAAGTGAGCCTGACCTTTTTTGTTGTTAACAATGACTTCCGACATGTTTTTGGTAGCCTGGAAGCTGTGCTTTATGTTGGGTACCTTGGGTAGGGGTCAGTCCTGCTCCTGTTAACAGGTTTTGGAATCAAACTGAATGTGTGGAAGGCTAAACTGGGGGGGGAATGCATTTTTTTTTTTTTTTTGGTGTTGGTTATGTGAGCTGCCTTAGCTATCTCCCTACAGAAATTCTGCACAAGGAAAACAGAAGTACTAAAGCATGGAGAGGTCACGATGCTAACCTCGTTCATAGGAGAGAGATTTTTCCATAATTGAACATCACAGGGTTAGGCAAGATCATTTCCATGAGAGTCCTGTATTTCTGCTGATTTTCAGTGAACTTAGTCTCCCTTACAAAACAGTGGCTGTGATTAAAGCTTAATTTGCACCTTTATTCAAGTAGATTTGTTGAAGTAAAGTTAGAAACAATGTTTGTGCTCCGAGTAGATATTGCTGCCTGTCTTCCAAATGGTCTCATTAATCAGATTTCACATCGGGCCAAGCTGTACGTGCCTCTTGTTGGTAATTGCTTGCTGGAAGGAATGCTCTTACCAAGTTTGATACAAGCAATCTTAGAAGGAAGTGCTCACCAATATCCCAAGATCTGGGGCACTTCAAGCGCTTTTCAGCCCTGATGACTGACTACGCACACTGGAGGAGGAACAAAGTACAAAATGTTATTCACATCCTTAAATTAGCAGAAATACTGATTCATTGACGGTTTTCTTGTGATTTAGGGCCAGAGTAGTTTAGGATTTTCTGGTGTGTCAATGCTGTGAGACCACAGTTGTTTGAATAGCCCGTGGGAAGGAGCTATTGGTTAAACATCTCTGACAGGGATTGAAGGCAGCATGGTGCTTTCTATTGGCTTCCTGGAGACTTACCCTGTATGAACCCATTTGATTCACGAGCCTAAAACTTCTGTAAAGAAGTAGGTGAAATGATTACTAAACAAATACTGTATTTCATTTATTCCCCTTAACTTCTTCTGTGGCTTAACAGATAACAAACAAGTTTACAAGGTGGTAGTGCAAGACTCCATTTGTTCAAACAGATTAAAGGAAGGAGAGGACAACTTTTGAAGGATGAACGGTAAAGGTATTGTTATTGCTCTCACTCAGTTTAATTGCAGAGAATAGGGACCGATAAATACGTCTGCAGGACGTATTGATTACTCTGTGAATGTATGCATCCATTCAAAGACTGAGTCAAAGAAGTTTCAACTGGAAATGACCTACCAAGATGAGCATAATGCTGAAAGGCAAATATTTGCTGAAGTGAGTGGTTAGCTTTGTTTTGCCCTAAGGTATTTTAAAGACCTCTTAGTGCATCAGTGGGCTCCTGCATGTGTCCTTTGTCACACAAAAGCTGAGGTTCAGATCGTCCAGCCCAACCCCCCCTGCTCAAAGGTCAGCCAGAACAGGTTGCTCAGAACCCCAAACGTTTGGATTCTGAATATCTCTGGGGTGGACACTCCTCAACATCTATTCCAGTGACAGAGCACCCTCAGGCCAAGTTCCATCTTTGAGGATGCTAATAAATTCACATCCAAGAGAAATGACATCTATTGATTCAATACATTAAAAAAAAAAATCTCCGAACAAAGCTATCTTTAGTCATGAAATGCTTTCTAAACTTCTGCCAAGCTTAAATTAACTGTCAGTTAGCGATGTTTTAAACAGTGAATTTAGAAAAAATAACAAATTTCCTGAGTGAGATCAATAACTAGAGCTTGTAATGTGTTTTGTAATCACTTTGGGTAGGACAACAAGTATGCATATTTTAGTCACAGTCATTTCTTCCTTTCCATTAAAGAAATTTAAGGTTGCAAAGGTGGTTTTTATTTTCCTGGAAGGTTATCTGTTTATTTCTACCTTTAGGAACCAAATGCCTTAAAGACGCACTGGATTGCTTATCCAATTATTGCTGCTTTCCTAATAGTTCTAGGGCGTTCATTTTTAATGATTTTTATGCCTCTTGAAAATGCCAGCAATATTGCTCATAAATCATTGTCCTTTCCTTCAGCTCTCCTAGATTAATATAAATTCTCTTTAATTACTTTTCTAGTTGGAGCAACTGCATTTAATCCTACCTGGTCTTTGAAGTAGGCATTTAGTTCACTACAGCTCATTAAATAGCAGTAGTCCAGGTTAATGTCATGATTAGATGTAGAACGAGATGCTGGGGAAGGGGCATTTATACGCTGCTAGCGGTACTACAATTTGCCTTTGGGAGCATTGCTCCTTATGCACAGTTAGGGTGTATGTTTTTTCTTTTGATATTTCCTACTTAGGGCTGTATCATGGTGTGTCAGCCTTGTACGCAGTGTGTGTCTATCTCCAGTATAACTGCCTGCACGTTAAAGCAGAAGGGGTGTGGTGCCTATGTTAGTTACTGAGGTGGTCCATAGAGGCGTGACAGTGAATGCAGTATATTTTAAAACTTGGTATTTTCCATTTGGAGGTCAGCGGTTTTTGCCAAAAAGAACAAGGGATCGTGGCAGGTGGGATGTGGAGTCACCTATGTCCAGTGTTGGTGATCACAAGGTTTTGGGGCCGGTTGTGGTGCATGGGGGCATACTGACCCCCAGCCCTTGCAGAAAGGGAACTCCTCTGGCAGCTTGGATGCTCATTGGAGGGTGAACACCAGCATAGCACATCCATGCTGCACTAAAATAAATGCAGGAAGGAAAAATCAGCTGCAGTTTAACTGTATTCAGTATGGTAAAACTGCTTTGGATTTATATTCATGAGGAGTGGAATCCAAACTGAGCCCGGAGGTGAAAGCGGAGGTGTAAAACGTTCTGTAGCCCACTGCCTCTTTAAGAAAACATCTATTTCGTTTGCTAAACGTCAGTCCAGGGAAAGAGACCTATGCATGTTTCATTTTTCTTAGCTGACATTTTGATGTGATTAAATTCATGGTGCTGCAAAGAAATATTGCCAGGCAAACCTCCCAGCCTGAGAACCTGCACGGAGTTCTTCCAGCAGCAGCAAATGCACAGCAGCCTTCTCTTCAGCAAAATTAGTGAAAGCGCAGTTTCACCCTAACCTCTAAATCACTTGATCTCTGCTTGGGGCTCTTCTGTTAGATGCTGAGTGTCTTCTTTCTGTCAAGTGACTAGAGCAAACAGGCTAAAACAGTGGATCAATGCCCTCAAAACTGAGCAAGATATCTGGGGAGTCTGCAGATGTGCAATCAACGGAGAATCTCTGCTTGTATTGACTGAGTTCACTTCTCCAGCTACTCATTTCTGGTCTGCTGGTGAGCTCAGGACTTGGGAGGCTGATGTGATATTTATAGTGATTGGTTTTTAAAGGGGGAAAAAAAAACAACCTTGTGCAACAAAATGTGAGTCACAATGTCTCGGCTCCTCAAGGAGGCGTTGCTTCTGGCATTTGCCTAGGCACTGAAACATTTTCTCAGTTCTTTCACTGTGGAAAAACACTTCTCCACCCAGCAGGACTGGTCTTCCACAGAAGTCAGGTAGTGCTATGGCTGAAGCTGTCTTGAAGGCCCTGGCTTCTTTTATTTTTTATTTTTTTTCCCCTGATGCTTGATATCACCAGGGGAAATTTTTATCTGCAGGGAAATAACCAACTCCCACAGGCTTTGCATTTGAGCCAATTTCAGGAGGAAACCACTTTCCAACCATCCTTATCAACGCAGTCTGTCCTCTTCTCTTTTTCTAGCTGCACCCTCCCCTTTTTTTTTTGTTTTGCTTTTCAAGAGGTGATCCAAACCCTTTCCTCTTTGTTCTGGGTTAGTTCTGTCTATCTTGAATTAACCTTAGCTACAAGTTTTTCTTCTCTAAGCATTCATTGACTTTCCATAAACACTCAAAATATCAATGTGATCAATTGCATGCACACAGCCTCCCCTTCCATAATGCCCAGTAACTCTCCAGGATTTGGTTTCTTAGAAGAAACCCACAACGTTATTGACGCAGTCGGCAGCCAGCCTTTATGACGCTGATGTACAGTGGATGGAATTGGTTATGCTCAGCTTTGTGTAGGAAGGCCAAGTGGTTATTTTCAGGGTCACAAAGCAAGAAAATGAATGAGCTGCAAATAGAAGCCAGGAGCCCTGGTTCCCCATCTTGTGCTTGTAAATGCCATACTTCCCATTTTCTCTTTTAAAAGCAGCCTTTGCAAAGGCATTCAGCTGAATAGAGCATGAATGCACAGCAGTATTAAGTGAGACTTGCTGACAGCAGTGAGAGGCAAATCAGGGGTGTCTGGTGCTGCGCCAGCCCCAAATCCACCAGGGCCCCTTTACCAGCGCTCTGTGGGCACCTCCTGATCTTTCTCCTGGAAAGCTGAGTGTTTGGCAGTGTCCACAGTTTACCAGTGGTGGAAGGCTCCTTGCTTTGAGTTCTCTCCCTACCTGACATTGGAGGAATTCACCAAATTTCTTCCTTTCTCAGTACATGGTATCAAGTGCAGGGTGTTTGAGGACCCACTTGCCCCCGTCTTTACAACATGTAGACAGAGTTATAAAGTTGGGCGGCAGCTTTGTTCATGCTTCTGACCTTTGAAACAGGCAGAATAAAAATTTTAATTACTTGTTTCTCCATAAATAACCAGAGTACATAGGTTGTGCTTATACCCATGCACATGCAAGCAAGATAAGTCTCTAATGCTAGAAAATTGCTCGAGTCTGTTGTAGGCAGTAAATTCTCGCGTTTACAGCCAATGGTAGGTGTACCCACGTGTGTGGACAGACAAATCATATGTCAAGGTGACCAGCAAACAGCAGCAGGGAAGGCTAGTCTGCAAAGGCACCAGGTGTCAGGCTTTCTCTAGGCAGTTTTCCTATGACGAGGTTGACTTTGATAAGATAAATTCTTGACTCAACAGGTTAAAGAGCTGATCCCATGTCAGATTCTTCTGTTATCTGAATTCTTGCAGCCATTCATCATCTTCCGATTCCATCCTGCTGGGTAATGCAAAACATGATGTCCTGAGTAGTTTTACCTGTGTGGCTTAGGGAAATAAATTTTTCTTCAGGGGCTAAGATATTCAGGTGCTCATTAGCATTTTCTGAGTCACTGATGGTTAATTCCTGAAGGAATTACACTTGGATGGTGAAGTCCTTAAGTTCCCTACATCTGAGTAAACATCTGCACCTATAGGAACCAAAATAACAGTGAAAATGTCACTGCTTCTTTTTGGCTGGTATTGATGACAAAAAGAAAAGATGCTCTGCATTTCATCAGCTTCTGTGATTCCTAAAATACTGCTTGCTGTCTGAGGAAATCAAACAGATCTCCTGGTCTGGGGGCTAACAGCTTATCCCCCTGTTCCGTAGGGGCTTAGCCCATAGCCCCATCTCATCTGATGCTTTGACATCACGCTTCCAGTAACACCCTGTGCTCTGCATTTGTATTTATGGACCTGCCAGCCCTGTCTGTCTTTGGCGTCCGACGTGACAGTAAGGTCTTGGCATGCACATTTCTGGTATACTGATGCTGAGCTTTGCAGTGAGTCCTAATTCACTTCTGGCCATTTCCTTACACATGTGCATCATGCCCAGTCCTTCCTCTCCCCAAAAATCATAGAAAAATTACTTGTGAGGTGAAATGAGCAGGAATCTTTGGGTGAAATCAGGTTATTCTGGAATACATAAAGAGTGGTAATAGAACATTTGAAGGAGGAGGACTTCTGAATGAAGACAGGTAATTGTTGGTGGAGTAGTGTGAATAGGAGGTAGCTGCCTATCGGTATAGAATGTGTGCACAGTACTGCTGTTTTTCTTTAGGAAGAGAAGAGATTGAGTCATATATCAATTAACCTTAAGCCAGATAAGTGGTTGAGGATTAATTTACTAGATAATACTGGAATCTGGGAGGATGTGGAGGATTTGTTGGAAACTATTTAAAGTATAATTAATGTTCATTTTAAATATACAGAGAGATAGCAGAATTAGTTGGGGGGGAGAAAAACCCTTTTTATTAGAAAATGGAACACTTTCAAAGGAAAATAAATGTTTAAGCACCAGTTCCCAGCTGCTGGGAGGTGATGTGATTTCATTCAAGACAAAGGAGCTTTCTGGAGTTACATGGCAGAGGGATCAGGTCCTGGAATTAAAAGGACAGATTTTAAACGGTGAGTGGCTGAGCACTCTTGCAAGCTGCTCGTTAGAATCCTGATAATACTAATGGGAGCTGTTTTGCATGGCATGGGGCCTCTGCATTTGCATTTGGAATAGAATTTTCCTTGTCCCTGTCTGTGATGCACTAAGCTGTTTTTGCTGGGGTCCTGGGCTACTTCTGCTGTCTTTCCTCCTTCCAGGAGTGAGGTGCTGGGGGAGATTTCCAGCACTTCTCTCTCTGTTTACCCTTTGGGGTGAAGTGCATCTCTAAAAGATGTAAATATTTCGATTGCTAATTTATACTCTTGGCATTCAGGGTGACTTTTTCAAGTGACTGACGTGCTGCATGATCAGTTGCTCATAGCCTCATAATTAGCCAAAATGTCATTTACGTTGCACTGCCTCATCGCGTGTTTTGGTCTGTGTGCAGTCACTGGGAAGGGAAGCACTTGTGCAAAGGCTGAGGCAGTGACAGCATAGCTGTTTAGCTGAGGGACAGAGTCCTTTTATTTTTCTTTTAAGATTAGCGTCCCTATCGCTCTTCAAAAATTAGAAATAAAGGTGGTGTGTAACTCCAGATTACCTCCATTATAACAATGTAGATGCCATAGGAGGCGCCACATGGCATTGGCAGAGTCCCCACATTGAAGGGGGTGACATGAAGGGGCCCACGGGGAGCACGTTATTGTCGCTGCAGGCAGGACTCATGGGGAGATTGGTGGCTCTGGGTTGTTCCTCTTGTGGGTTAGTTGTGGCTGCTGCTGTGTGCTCGCTGTCCTGGGGGCAGAGTGAATGCAGGGAGGCACGGAAATAGTTGCACACGGTGAGATTTGTCTGCCTGCCACAACCAGCCACATCCCTCACCTGAGCTGCTTGGGTTTGCAGTTTTTGCAGAAAAACCTCTATCGGAAAACACAAAGGGGTGGATGTTTCACCCCCCATAATGAGCCTTCCATTTGAAGATCTCCAAACCCTTCAGAATAATCTCCCAAGCTGCCCACCCATAACTCGGCAGAGTTTAGAGGTGTTTGCTATTTCTGCCATGCTTAATATCTTCCGGAAAGTCCTCAAAAGCCAATGCTTTGTTCTCTGGATCTATAATTGCAGTCACATGCACCCCGCCACTGAGCTTTTGATTTAGTGCCCTATTGTCTGGCACGTTCGGCACCCAGCTTCTGCAGAGTCCCTCTGACATATTTAAATCGCTTTGTGGAACAGAGAGTACACTTATGGCCACGGGTCAGATTTCTAAAAGGAATTAAGCACCTAAGCTCCTTTCAAATCTATCCTGCATGTTACAGGAGGCAACACATTGGGATCTATTGTCCTCTCCATTATGCCTGGGATATTTTTGCTTTATTAGTGTTGCTGTGCCTCAGCCTCTATTGTACCAGGACCAGATTTAATGCATTGCTGGACACAAAGCCCTGGTAGGGAAACGAAGCAGGAGCCGGCTAACAGGTCTTAGGAGAACCCATCAAAAACCTTTGCTATCCCTTTAGCTCTGCAAGCAAGTGGTCCTGCTTAACTGCAGAAGCCAAATTATGGGAGATGCTCTTTTATCATCGCTTTTACCTCAGAGAGAGCCAGATAGCATTTTTACCCATTGGTGTGATGTAAAAGCAGCTCTTCGTTCTGGTTCCTGAATAATTAGGTTTCACGTTACTCGATACAATGCGCTTCAGTGATTGGAAATGTCAAAGCGATGAGGGTAAGCTGGCATTTTGAAAGTGCTGGAGTGCCTATGACTACCCAGCCTGGCAAGAAGCTTCGAATTAGCTTAAGCTGCTGAAACACAGACTTCCTATCCTGCAAATGTGATGATAATTTCTCTTTGTGGTGCAGATTATGGAGGAAAATGACCCTGCCGTGCTTTCTCTCATTCTGTTATGTATTCTCAGCAGCTTCTGAGAGAAGCAAATCCATGTGATTTATTTTGGGTATGAAAAATCTGTCTTGCAACTGCTGCAGTTCAGTATTCACTTGCCTTTAGCCAATATACTGAGATAATAATATTGATGATGATTTCATTTTGCCATGAAAGATGATGTTTTCTGATACAGTCCATAGCTCTTGTGGCCCAAACAAATGTTGTTCAAAGCTGTGCAAGATTTTTCTTCCATTAGGAACAGGTTGGGTGTGATCTGGCTTATTTGCAAAGTGTAGCAACAGGCCAAATGCAGAGTGACTCGGGGCCAAGTGTAATAATTTAATACTCCAGCACCTGAATGCCAAGTGCCTGGCCCTGTCAGGTGCTTTAGGAAGTGTGTGTTAGAACAAAATAAAAGCATGACCCCAATACATATAGGTCCCTGCTTCTGCACAAGCTTTATTAAAACAAAAGAAACACAAATTATTACTGAACCTGAGACAAGAATAAAGCGAGCAGCTATACTGAAAATGAAGAGATTAAAAGTTGTGGGTTTTCTTTTTTTTTTTTCTTATTGTTTTTGCACACTGTTTATGGGTTTGTGGTGATGTTTCTCCCTAAGCTCCTTCATCATTAAAAATAAGTCTGAAATTCTGAATAGTATCCTGCCAGTGCTTCTTCTCTCTCCCCCCCTCTTCAAATAAGACTTTATCATGAAGGTTTTCTCTTCTGATTTATGATGACATGCCCTTTATCAGAGCACTTGTTTCAGGTTGAAGCCTTTGTAATAGCACAGCTGATGGAGGAGCTTGGGCACAAAGAAGTTATCAATATTAACAGTCCTCTCATGACAGCAGAGCCTTTGTTAGAGGGGGGGAGGGAAAAGTTCATTATTCACTAAAATCAGTCAGGCCCTACGTTCTTCCACATGTCTGTTCTGTTGCCAGGCTGCCTTCATTGAGGTTTTAGGTTTTTTTGATCATTAGTGACTATGATGAACAAAATTAGGATAGATATAAAAAATAGATACCTGAAGTCAGGTCCTGGAAGGTAGAAGAGAAATAAAAAGACAGTTGGCATTCAATTAAAGTCACTTCCACAGTAAAACAGCTCCCTTAGACTTCAGCTCTGCCTTTTGAGTTATTCTTACCCCAGCAGTGAGTTGAAGATTGCCCGAGGGGCAGAGCTGGGGCAGTGAGAGACCGCAGAATGGATCATTACTGCTTAAGCAAGCATAAAACAGCCATGTATTTTCCCCCAGTTCTGCAATGGGAAAATAAAAACTGCCTGTTTCTGCTTATTTACTGTAGTGGGTTAGTGATAATCGCCCTTTATAAAGTCACTCATAAGGAAGTAATAGCCTGAACAGTGCTTTGGGATTAAACCACATTTTTAAGTGATGCTATAAGGAATCATTTATGTAATGCAACACTGAGCTGTAGCCCCAAGATGGGTTTACGTCCCCTGATTGACCAGACACTGCATGTTTTATTGCCCAGGATGATATGTAGTGCTCTCGTACTTTTATTTCAGTGCAAAAGTAGCTTTTGTACCTGATGATATTTAGCACTGGTGAAATGCATGGGGTGCGACCATGGCTGGTGCTTTCCATTGGCTTCCTCTTGGTGACGGAATGTGATGTTCACACTGCTTCCAGCTCAGCTGCAGGCTTTGATCCTGCCAATGGGACTGCATTCCCTAAAGGGGAAGATGGATGCAAAGAGACAAAGGTTAAGAGCTGGGTAGGTGAGTAACCAGAGAACACCCAGGTTGTTGTTTTTCTTTTTAATGAACACGTAGGACAAAATCCAGTGGTGGGATTACTCCATTGGAAACCACTGTGATGGTTTATTTGCATCCTGGGAATGTGGGGAATCAAGTTGTACAGCTTAGGGCTCTCTTGGATAAATGCAGTACAAGATAAATTATGCTAAAAAAGTCCTTAGCTGATATGATTGTGATTAAGAAAATTTCAGCATATGGGTTGGATTTTTCTAGAGGAACCTTTTCAAAACATGCATGTTGAGTCAATTTTCTGCACTGGACTTTGCTAAATGTTTCAAAACCTATTTTATAGGAAGAAGGCTTGGACCAGATTTCAAAATATTTCACAAACTGTCAGTTTTAACAACAGGCAGATGCAAACTTGCTTCCTTTCCCCCTGAACACTCTTTCATCCTTTTTCTCCAGGAGATATGATCAAGCTTCTGCTTTCATATGAAGCAACACCTTCAACCTGTTGCAGCTGAGGCTGCAGAGCTGTGACTCTGGCGCTGCAAAGCAGTGTCCTAAACACTTGATGTCTCTTTCCTGTGTCTCATTATCAAAAGCACATTGTCTAGGAGCATGCAAGAGTCCCTCGTTATTAAAAAGTTGCTTTCAGGCAGGTTATGCTCACATTTGAGCCAAGATTTGTCTTTTTTAAATGTTTACTCTTGGGCATCTGAAGCAGCTTCCCTGATGGCCTTCTGAACACTTGGTAAAAGCCATTAATTTGGAGCAAGAATGGCAATTGTGTTCATAAGAGAGCCAAAGAGACTGTTCTGCTGCTTTGGTTCATTGGATGGCTGAGCTAATTCATTACTTGCATAGGAATCTTGTTTTTCACTGCTGGATGGTCACCCATTCAAAATTGTAAATCTAATTAATTTGAATCCATGAGATTTCCAAGAGGGTGTTTCTGTTTTGGTTTAAATACGGGAGATAATTAGTTAGCAAAAACTTTACTGCTTTGGGCTGTACTTTTTGGCAGTTCTGAATTCAAGCTATAGGCAGTGTATTAGGTCCAAGAACACGGTGATTAAGAATGAATTCCTCACTGCTTGGAGGGTATCAGCAGCTCAGCTTGTGTTTGTTAGGAGAGGGCATCTGTCTGCCTGCCTTATTAGATGAGGAGAAGGCAAATATAAACACAAGAAAGAGCCAATCCAGCCCCCCACTTGGCTTTCCCTTTGCCAAAAGCCACTGTACTGCTGTTCTCATGGGCTGCTGCAGCTGCAAATACATCTGCTGTGACAGTGCCTCTCACCATGGGAGTTGTCCCCGTAGGTTTTCTCCAAACTGGCACTTTCTCAACGCAACTATTGACAAGTGCCACCTTACTGTGCTGTATGTCATCCAGATTAGGCACCCCGAAAGCAATGGTGTGTGCAGAAGTGCCGATCAGTAGCTGTACCCTTCATTTGCATGGATAATTACCAGCAGAGTTAGGCTGATGCAATGTTAAAAGCAGAGATCTGTCAACCTTAAATATGATCCCCAGATGAAAGGGCATGATCTATTCTTGCTCTGCAGTTAGCACCAGATCTACGCTGCTAAAATAATGAAAATAAAATCCTTTGCTTTCCATCATTTTATGCAACATCCTTAAGCTGAAATATGCTGGAACCCATCGCTAAAAGTGCTCAAGTACAGAGGAATGCCCACAATGCCAGCATCCAAATGGCAGTGCCAAGACAGCATTAGGACGAGGAGAAGTTGATGCGCAGTGCGGTTCCAAAAGAAGCAAGAAAGCATATGAGAAGGAGATGCTTTACAAAGGGTACTTCTGAGGCTGGAGACCTGGAGGAGAAACCGAGTGTTCAGTTCCTTGCGTTGGCATGAGCTGGCTGTACGGATGTGGGCTGCTTGTTAATTTTGTGCCTTGAATTAGTTGCTGGATCCTTTGTACCTGGTGTCTGTAACTAGATTCCAGGGCAATGAAAATGAGTAAAGCAGCCACCACAAGTACAGGCATCTTAGTGTACACTGACAGCAACCAAAGAACTCAATATTTTGAGCAATATTCTCTAAAACTGCTTAAGCAGATATCTAGTAGATGATTGATGACAGGGGTGGATGGGTATGGACAATGGCTTCGCTGTGGCTGTGCCTGCTCTGAGAGTGTGCACGGCTGTCGTCCTTGTTACTCACAGAGCTCAGCCTGATGCTAATGGAAGCAGTGTCAGAATCAACTTGCATTAAAATTTAGTCCTTATAATACATTCAAGGTTTATTATGGCCCTGTTAGCATTTTACAAACACCTTAGTGAAGTCTGGAATAATTTATTTGAGAAGGAAATAATCCATCTTCTCTTGATAGGAGTGCTGATGGAGACGCAGAAAGGTGGGGTTGGTCAAAGCCTGTAGATAAGTTTCTAACTTAATTTTTGATGGAAATGTAATCCTTACATGGGCAAGTATCTGGGTGCTTTAATGATACTCCATTGATGCTAACTGGGAAAAGGAGACAGAGGAAGAACAGGGAGGGTCCATGGGGCTGCAACTCATTCACGTAATTTCCTAGCACTTTCTGGCTATCAGTGCCTGGCAGCTTGCCGGTGGATATTGGGGTTTCTAGAATAGCAATTAACAGAGCTGACCTCATTAATGTGTCAGCAGAGCCCAGTGCTGTTTGTTCAGATCCCATCTTTGCTGTAGTGAATCACAGGGAACTACATTTGAGCCTATTTTCACCATTTTGTTGCTAGAAATTTTTTTAAATCCCTTTTACTTGAAAATATACATCAAGAGATTTTTTTTTTTTCCAGAGAACAACTGTGGGACGGTTATAGTTTCTCCTGCTCAGCTTTGATTAAAGCCTTTTCATCTTTATTTTTGAAAGAATCACAAGGCATTTGCTTGTCGCTAAATATAAGGAGAATGACTCAGAGAGAATGCTGGGGTCCAGATTTTGAGAAATGAATCAGTAAGATGCTCCAAGCACTGTTAAATCCCACTTCATATTTTCAAAGCTGCCAACAAATGTAAACAACAAAAATTAAGATACCATGTTGTTTTGGTCTGTATTTTTGGAAAGACATATGCTGCTGATTCTCGGAGAGCACCTCGAAGTTGATTGTGAGGTGTGCAAGTGCTTTAATGCTACCTCTCCATAATGATTCCCATCTATATAATTTTTCTCAGAACTTGGACTTTGGTTGTATTTTTGAAAAAAAAAAAAAAAAAAAAAAGCTTGACTTTGTGAAAATGAGTATTGCACATTTTTATTGCTTTTGTTGTGTCCACAAGGGTTTTTTAATGTATTTAGGCATCTGGAAAAAAAAAAAAAAAAAAGCATAATTAAATTTTTTGAGCATTTAAACAAGGTATTTTCTATTAGTTTTTACCCTGAAGTATTTTTGAAAATCCTAGGAATACCTGCTTACTACTTAGGAAGGTAGGTACCTTCAGATAAGCAGGATGATCTCTACACACAGCCTATTGTAGAGTAAATGTGAAGTAAACATTTGCTAAAAGCTTGTAGAACATTGGGAGTGGTTCTTCCGTCCTGAAGTTTTAAGTTAAAATTCCAAGTACTTCATTCTTATTTGGGGTATGATCTTGTATATTTTAGTCCATTTTCAGTTACCTTTCAAAAGTTCACCTCATGGTTTTTAATATTGAAAGTCCACCTCAAATGAAGGAGCAAGAGTGCAAGCATCCAACTTCACATACAAACATCTATTTATTCTTTTGGAGTGAAAAAAGAGCTACTTGATTGTCCTTGAAATGCAGCTATGGAAGCTGTAAAACGTATATCACTTGTCTGTGTTTGTGCAGTCACAACAATAGGGTTGCTGTTGACCACAAGTAAGGCTAAACTGAGCAAAAATCAGCCACCTCTCCAAAGTTTGGCTGAGTCTGTGAGAAAATGTACAATGATGTATAATTTTAACTCACTCTTCCTTTAAAAATTGACATATTGGTAAAAGATGCAGTGTATTAAACTTTTAATGAAAAAAAATACGTTTTCACTTCTTTGTTAGGTCATTCTACTCACAGAGCTACCTTATTTAAGGTGTACTTTTTTTCCATTATTTTTTTCCATTGCAAGGAAAAATATCCTTTAGGAAGCTGCTGGAGGCGGTTGGCACGAAGCTTATCTTATGCAGATGGAAGTCTGCAAGCCGTCATTGAAGTGACAAGAATTATTGCTCTATGGGCCTGAATTTCACATTTATTGCCTCTCTGCAGACATTCACAGATTCTGGTTCTCATTTTTGTGAAGATCTATTCCTAGAGCCCTGACAGAGATGAGGTGCCCTTTCACTCTATAAGTTCTAGTGGATTTCTTTTGGTTTGGAAGTGTCAGATTCCTGCTCTCTTAATACCAGGAACAGGAATTTTTCTATCACATCTCAAGTGAGAGCAGACGAAATTCAAATTCTTTATCTTGCATATGAGAACTCCATATTGACTCTGAAGTTGGAAACTTTAATCAACTAGAGTGCATTCTCGAGTCTGATAAATCTTAACAGACCTTTTTAATCTATATAGCTTAGTGGATGTGCCAGAGCTCACAGCCAGCTGCAATATATATGACTTTCGGTAAAGTTTCAGAGTTCCTGCATGCGTTTCTTTGGGATAGTGCCTCTCTAGGAGGTCGTATCATTGCTTTATGGAAGAGGTTTAAGCTGAATCTGAGCTTAAATTACACTTTTCTTGCCAATTCAGGGATTTTTCTGGTCTCACAACTATTGCAAACGAGCGGCGGGCTTCTTGAAGGGTGCTGCTGGGTTTGTTAGGCGTGCATGCATGCGTAGATATACCTCTGCTGCATTGTACCCCATTTCTTGCTTCCTTGAATCACATTTTCATGACCTTCTGAAACACTGAACTGAATATCACTTGTGAGCAGGAGCTAAAGGCCAGCAATGTCACTTCATAATTCGCTTCAGTGATCTTTGGGCTGAGTTTAACAACAGAGTTCATCTGTATATACAGCCCTGAATTTTTTTTTTGGCAATCCACTTGTTCCTGCTGCTGCTTACATGCAAGAACAGATTTACCACCCCCAGGTACCTTGGAAGTGATGCTGGCATAGCTGGCTGGGTTATTCTGTATTTACAGAGTTTGGGGCTGCGGATCAGAGCCCAGCTGGCACCCAGTGCCTGTGCCAACAGCCTTGCCATGGAAGACACGAAGCAGGAGTCAACCAGCTTGGGCTGTTCACCGTCTCCATGTAGGCAGCCCCCGTTACAGCAGGCTTTGCATGACCATCAGCTTTCTTGCTAGCACCGTGTGGGGGTGGTCCTCTGGAAGCAAATGTCAGTCTAGGCAAAATGGCTTCTGCTATAGAGAGGCAATGAATTACCCCAGCTGCGTTCCCTGATGTGCTCTCAGGGCATTGGGATAGCCCTTGCTCAACATCTTCCTGGGCAGCAACACTAAGAGTCATCCTCACAGCTTACGAACAACCAGAGTGGGAATGTGTTATCTTCATTTCTAGTGATGTTTTTAAGTTTTGGTGGTTGTTAAACAATAAGTTCTGCCCCCCCACCTCCCGAGAATTCTCTCAAGAAAGCAGATAACCTTGGCAAGCCGCTGCAATTGTCACTCTTTCCTTTGGCACTGCTAGGACAAGTATTGCTTGTACCCTGAAGGCAGCCAGCAGTGCTAAATTCTATCCAACTGTGACTGTTGTTTTATTACCACAAGGATGTGGGACCGAGCAGACAGTGCAGAGGGAGATATTTCAAACTCCTCTTATACCTTCAGTTTGGGAAATTACATTTTGCCATGTAGTTTTTAATCTGTCGGTATAGACCATACAAAATGACAAGTGAGCATGATTTAATTTTATGATAGCGCTGCATTAGATGACCATTTTATGTTGCTGTAAAAGAGGGATTTGAAGTAGTGGTGTGCTTTGCTCTTCCTTCCACATTTGAGATTCTTGTTTCTTGAGGTCTGGCAATAAAATCCTAAGAATATTTTCATATCTTTACTGTTGTCTCCTGTGTTTACATGGTTACCCATGTAAAATAGTATTTGGAAAACAGACGTCGTGTAGGATCAGGCTGAGCATCGGTGAGCAGTAACCTCCCAGGGGAACAGGGCGGAGTGGTGGCTGTTCTTGGCTGCTGCTCGTGAGGTTACACGTCTTACACAACTGGATGGTGATCGTTGGTCTGCATTTCTACAAATTCAGTGCAAGTAGGCAGAGTTTTATTGCAGGATAGGGAAGCATTGGGCTTCTGTACTGGGTGCTCAGGGAGGGAATTTAAAGCAAAGACCAATTGCAAATGCAGCAGTTTTGTGTAATCAGCATGCTATTTGATTGAATCATGGAAATGAAATAAAATCCAAGGTGAGCATCCATTTAGGAGTTTCTAAAGGGTTTCTTGAGAAGAGGCCAAACTCAATATGTCTTCAGGTGCCTTAAAGTTCATGCAGAGAAAACACGCTCTATTGCCAAAATTTATTAGAAAGGGCTGTTATGGGAACTCTGAGGACAATTGCTTAGAAGGCACTTGTTTCATCATCTTGTTTCTTAATTATTGAAGTGGTGGAAGTCAAGATTTTCACTTGGATGAGAAGCGGAGAGCAACCCAGAAACAAGCTGAGCAAATTTTATTCTGAAAACTTATAGGGCTTTGAAAATTAAAAAACAAAATAGAAAAAGATAAAAGGAGGTGCAGTGAAGCAGGACAGTGGGCAGAGAGGGGACAAAACACTTGCACAAAACAACCCATCCCACTTTAATTATTTCATATGCACTAAAATTAAAGGAATCTTGATAAAATAAAGCAAACTGCAATGGAAAACACAGAAGGAAAAAAGCAACAAACTTCAGACCTCCTAGGAGCTGCAGTGTTGGGAGTCCTGGTTAGAGATTTAGATGCAGGCTGTTTTAATGCCCCTCTAATCTTGGGGCCCCACCTCATCAGTGTCGCATTTATCACAAAGTTGGAAGCCTATTTTTAACAGAACTATAAAATAGCTCTGGTAAAGGTTTTAAAGTAGGCGTGGATAATACATCTGAACTTCTTATTGTTAGGTTTCCATTTCTAAGGTGCATGATGATCTGAAGTCAGCAGATAGGCTTAGTGGTAAATGTGAAATGCTTCCTCTATTTATTTTGCTCTCCAGGATAAAGTGATGAGCTTTTTTCAGTGCAGATGTGTACTATTTTAAGATTAGTCTATTCCCCCCCCCTCCATCCCACTCACATTTAAAAAAAAAAAAAAAATTCTGCAACTTTGCTTCTTAATAATTGAATGTAGTTCTCACTTACAAGCAGATGAAGCTGAGGATTTGGAAAAAATGGGAAGCAAGAGGGCACAATCATTTCAAAGAATTTTCTTGTTAGCATTATAAATTAGGGATTAGATTTCTGCAGCCTGCCTGATGTTTTCAACATTTGCCAAAATCAGAATGGTTTCAGATTATCCAATTGTGAATTGAGCCTGGTTTTTAGTTTAGCAGCAGCTCCTATAAAAAGAAATCAAGGCTTTTTTCTCCTTTGTCTCCATTATGATGCTACGGATTGGTTGGTAAAAACAGTCGGCGGTCGCGTTGGCCTGCTCTACACTGAACAGATTCTTGCTCGCTAAATTCACACTGCAGAGTAAGGGGAAAGAGGTTGCATAGGAAAGGGCAGAGTCAGTCTGCCAGCACTTTTCCTCACATTGATTTTATTATTATTATTATTTTTTGAGATTTTCTCTAACTGGGGCCAAAGGGAATAAAATATTAGTCTTTCTTCACCCATGCTTAAACAAGGGACACAGGTCTTGCAAGCTGGCACTTGGTCTCTCAACTCTTGAGCCCACAGGCAGAAGCACTCATGAAGGTTCAAGGCAGTAGAAAGCTTTTGCCATTAATTAATCACCTCCTACACCTTGCATCCTTCTGCCTCCAGCAGCTCCAAAAGGAATCCTGTCACGAGTGTCCTAAAATGTTCTGCCAGGGCATTCTGGTGGGGATTTAAGTCAGGCTGGCTGGAAGCTAATTCTCTGTGCCATGCTCCTCGTGGGGCATAGCTGGACTCCCATCCACCTGCATTCAAGCTGGCAGTGGGGGAAGAGCTTACACAGTAACTGCATTACGAGGGAGTCCACGGTGCGAGGTGATGCTGTAATAAATGACAGCTCGGGGCCCTCTTCCATGGCACGGTGCCCGCTCAGCGATGCGTATCGGATCCACGCGCCTAGCCAGCATGTGGGATGAGCATAACGTTCCTCAAAACAGGCCAGGTTTACCTGTGCAAGACAAAATAAGATCCTAGAGGCTTATTAGCATGTGTTCACGTTGCTAATAGTTCTGGCAGGGTGCTAATTAGAATAATACCTCAGTATCTAAGAGCAGTTATAGCTCTGTCAGAGGCAATTTTACAAGCTATTAGAATTTTTGGTACATAGGGAAGACAACCTGCACTACATTGTGCCCCAGCCATGATTGAAGTGGGGTATTTTTGTCCCAGGTGTGCAGGACTTGAGGGTTAAATTGCCCCAAGATTTTCAGCTTTATTCTAGGTAACTTTGCACAAGGTATTTACATAGCAGAATGTGGGAAACATTACTTCCCACCCCCTCCCCTTTTTTTTTTTTTTTTTTAAACCCAAGAGATATACTTTAAGAGCTGCTTGTTTGTAAATGAAAAGGAATTTGCTTTAAAACAAAACAAATTAAAAGCTGCTTTTAAAGATGATGGCTCACTTTAATCAGCAGTTTGGAAATAGCAGCCTCTAATATCTACCTCCTTGTTTGTGGCTTTTCATACCATAACCCTTGTTGGAAGAGCAGAGTTTGGGCAAAAAGTTTTCCTGGCTTAAGCAGGAAGAGAGGGTGGTGGTGAGGTGTCTCATGGTGGGATTGGGAACATTGAAATTCTGACTGAGATGACTGTGAAAATGTTTGAATTTCTAATTTGCTTTGAATGTAAATATGGATTTGATGGGCTAATGAGGACATATCTGCCAGTATAGAATTCATGTTTAAAAACAGCTATGCAAGGACATCTCTTGTCTTCAGCTGAACTGACAGCCACTCTTTGAATGTATGCTGCTTGTGCTGAAAAATCAAGACATGTGATTGTCTCTTTCAACTAAGAAAAAATTGTACTTTTTAAACGTCTGTCTGAGCGGAAATCTATGCTGTTTGCTGTGATGCTTCCTTTCAAGTAGCACTGCTTTGTTTTGGTGTGTGACTATTGCTTTTCCCTTTGCTTGTCTGTCTTAAAAGACAAATCCTAGTGGGGATGCACATCTGTGATTAACCTCCCTTCCTTCCACTGTAAGTCAGAGCCTTCTCAGCAAGGGGTTTGTTTGGAGTTTGCTGAGAAGCTGTCTGAAGTAGGAATTTGAAGGTAATACGTTGCAGTGGCTGGGATAGCTTTTTTTATTTTTTTTTCTTCCTTATGAATAATGCTGGGCTTTGTAAGCCGGATTTGCCTGCAGCAAACCAAGGAGAGGCTGTTTCAGCTGGACAAAATGAGGCTGAAGGGGAAAAGGGGAAGAGGGAAGTCATCTGCTATCTTCATCATCACATTTTCTTCCTTCAGTAGCTGGTTATTCTGCGTAGTACCACTTAATGTCTAAGCAGATGCACATGGACCGGAAATAGATATTTTGGCTGGACCAGATTGTGCAAACGGGTCTCCTGCCCTTAGACAGTTACGGTGGCACACGCTGAGACGGCTGTCCCAGAACCCTGCTCCTTGCAGGGATTGTGTGAGCTGTTTTTAATCAGCTGTGAACAGCCAGCCAGCTCAGCCTGCAAAACCATTCCCAGCTACAAAGCGAAGCTGGCTGTTCTGCTTAAGGCAGATGGAGTGTGAACTGCCTCCACCTGCAGATCCTTGAGGAAGGTAAGCTCCAGCCCAAGGGCTGGGCTGCAAGGTGACACCATGTGCGCTCAACCTGGCCGTTTATGCACAGATGTCTTTTCATCTTTCCATTAGCACTAAGATCAGTGGAAAGGCTGATCTTAAAAATAATTTTTGGATTGTTATTAGCAGGTTTTTAAGTACTGGTTTGAAAGAAAAAAAAAGTCAGAAGGTACATCTCAGAGCCTCACCACTATAGAGTACATATCTAGTTGCTATCATGAAAGCCAGGGTAGGCTGACTTCATGTCTCTTAATCCCCTGTCCTCTTCTTCTACAGCCATAAGACTTTGTTTTTAACATTCTCACATTTCAGGTATTAGAACAAGAATAATATTGCTTAACAACGTAACAAGACCAATGACAGGGTGAATGATGGCCAAACCTTACTTTGACAGGCAAGCTCTGAAAAAAAGCTGCTTGAATCATTTGAAATGCTTCAGGTTTTGTTCTGTATCACTCTGGTGCAGAAAACAGCAATAACACAACAGTAACACTGTTTGTTTGGTGGCAAACAAGCCTAAGCATCCTTGTTTAAACTTACAAAAAGCAGGAGGAATGATGGCAGATGGCTCAAAATTTTAAGTGGCATGCTGAGATACGGACAGATTTCTACAATCCTTCAGTTTCCCAGGGAGGTGCATACAGAGATTCAGAGATCCTGGAGTAGGATCTTGGTCTGTTCTGCATGCGTTTCTGGGGTAGATTGCATTTTTATTTCAATGCCTCCCCTTTAAAAGTGGATTGAATTTCTTTTGGTGGCCTGTGGAAGTTGGTGGGGATGATTCCCTCTCTCTTAAACTATTCTATATAAATAAGAAAAAACTCTACATTTAAATCAGAAACCCAGGGTTATACAATCAGACCAGAGGTCTGCCATAAGAGTGTCTGCCTAGCAGAACCTTGAGGAGTTGCACCACTTCACACAAAACCGGTTCTCCTTCAATATCCCCACTGAACTTGCAGTAGAATTCTCTGAGCAAACACAATTCAGCAAGGCTCATCTTATCTAGGTCATACGTGAGAGGAAGGATATTTAAAAGGAAATCTGGAAGGTACCTTGATTTGCTGGGTATTAGAGTATATAATTGAAAAACATTTGTCTCCCTGGATTTAAAAAAAAAATGTGTTGTAATGCTTGTGTACCACAGGATGGAGTTACAGACTTAACTTTAGATTTTCTTGCCTCTAGCCAAAAATTTTGTAGGAATGTGCTTTTTTTTCTAATACTTTGGACTTGCAACAGATGTGTCCAATATACTGGAGGAGATTCTTCCCAACCGTAAAGGGCAGAACAAGGTTATACCTGGCACAAATCCTTCTTGTGTAGCATATTGAGGTGTACATGGTGCTTGTGCCGTGGTTCTGTATGCTCTAATCTGTTAGGATTAGGGATTCATGGATGGCAGAGCAGATGGGCACAGTAAGAACCACCCAAAGCCTTGGTGAAGTTGGAATAAAGACTCTTTCTTCTAGCAGCTTGCACAGATCTCCATTAAAAACATATTATCTTCCTCCCCACACCCTGACCTCTAATATCTTCAGCTGCCTTAAAGCTGGCTCTCCACCTTCAGTGGGCTCGTACATAACTACGGCCCTCCTCCCCCCGGGCTTTTCCTTGCTCCAGACGGCACCTGGAGGAAGTTATCTTTTTCAGAAATCCAGAATATTCTGAGAAAAACAGTTCCTGGCAGTCACGGTGTATGGGATAGAGCCACAACAGTGTCACGTGGACAGTGCACTGTCACTGAAACTGTGGGTTGGGGGTGATAAATGAGGTACTGTTTGGGGCAGTGATGGAAAATCTTCCAGGCAGGATTGCTGCTAGGAGTGGAAAGAAAGCATAAAGGTAACTTTGCTTTATCGTATTTTCTTTCCTGTCCTGCTGAAGGAGGAGGCTGTGTCCTAAAAGGAGCTGCTCCTGAAATCCTCTCTGAAAGGAGACCTAATGCAGTAAAACTTGAAACACTGTGAATGCTGGAGCTGGCGCTGCCAAACAGCAGGTACAAGTGGGAGAGGCATTCCCAGAGGCTGTTTCCAGGCAGGCAAGCTAACCTTTAGCCAAATGAGTATTCCTCAGCTTCTCTGTCTGTACAAAGGTGCTGGGATTTAATTACTTATCAAGAAGAATTATGAAACTGAACCTACTAGTGTTTGCAAAACACTTGGAAACCTTCAGATTGCGGAATTGGCAGTATTAGTGACTATTATCTACATCATCCTGGCAGTTGTCTGCCTATCAGTCAAGACACAGGAGTACTTTCTCTTGGAAACTTTAGAGATGTCCGTTGTCACAGCAGAGCTGCTTCCAAAGCGGTGGTAGGTGATTTGTGAAAGTCTGCAAAGCTGCCTCACGCTGAGTGATGTAAGGTGTCTTATTCCTCATTTCTCAACTGCTTCTCAAACGTAATTGAAATTTTACTTTTGCCAAAAAGCTCATTTTCAACTTCAAACACTTTAAATCTAGAAGTATGGTTCAGGTTCTAGTAAATGCACTCAATTAAAAGCTAATAAAAACCTTGTTCAGTGTTCTTAGAGTTTTTGAAAGACTTCTTTTCATCAGCAGAAGATTAATTTGAAAATTAACTGTGTATTCATGAGACATGCAAATTTTGAAGGGAAAAGGTGGTTACAGCATTCAAGCTTTGCTTTCTCCTCTTCAGATTTTTCTTTTCCCTTCAGGTTATCCATAAAATATTGAAGTAAACCTTGGACATTATGCACTGTGCTTGACAGTTAACATGAAAATCTTGTTTTTTTTTTTTTGGAAGCCTTTGGATTTCCGCATCATAAAATAATTACAGGTAATTTCATTATTTTTTTCCTTGGCCTTGTCAATTCTCAAAGCTAAGCAAAGTCAGACTGGGACAATACCTGTAAGAAATCTGGAAGAAAAGGTATTAGCATTAGTGAGTCACCAGTGAGAGCTTTTCTCTGACTCAATGCCCTGCAGCATGGAAACAACCAAATTATCATCCTTCAGATGACACATAAGACTAAGGTCTTTGGGAAGTGACCAAATCCGTGAGGAACTTGCCATGAAAAGAGCAATACCAAGATCTAACTACTTAAATGCAAGGTGCTGTACAGGTTTTGTCTGATTTGTGGTACCGTAAGTGTTCTTCTAAAGTGATTCTCTCTGAGTTCTCACCAGGAGAAATCTCTCTTAAAATATTTGTCAGGGACCAGCAGTTCAATAGCAATAATGCAGTGTCTGATGCAACTTAATTCTACTGCTTTTATTTCTTACATCATCTCCTATTAATTTTTTTTTTTTTTTTTACCATTTTAATAGTTATTCTGTCTCTGAATTTTGGACCATTTTCAACAATCTGTTCCTGTGGATTGGGTAGGAACTTTCAGGCTCCTTTAATAACTTGTTGAGATCATATGTACGCAAGAACACACATAGCCCTACCCGAATTAGGGATGTGGTTGTGTGAAGGTTCAGTTTCAAAAAGATGCTGCTTTAAATTATCATGCACTTATAAATTTCCAGGTTGGTACTTGGTCCTTACAGAAGATAAAACTTAATCTTTTCTTTTAATCAGGATGTACATATATTAGAGCTTTAGCTTTCATCTGATGTGTGTCTTTTTCTTTTTTCTTTTATTTAGAAGACCATTTGGATATTTTGATTTTGTGTTCTAATGTATTTTTCTTTTCCCTGTTGTTGTCATTCTTTGATACATGTTGCAAGGCTTGTGAGCTGAACTGCTTTAGCAAAACTTGTGTCCCTGCCAACAAACATGGTAAGCATCAAAGGACGACACAGGAAGCAATGGAAAAGGCAAGCCAAAACCAAGTGACCAGTAGAATGTCGTGTTGTGTTGGCTTACTTGCAGATGACTGAGAAAAGCAGCATCCTTCAATTGACTTGTGCGCCAGAACAGCTGGGTATTACCAGCATGGGTTTGACTGGAAACCAGTACAAGTCTGATTGCAGAGATTTGAGTGAAACAGTGATTTGTGTCCAGTCTTGTGGCAGAGCTGGTTTCTTATCCTGATCCAGTGCACCATCATCTGGACTTGAGTCCCCTATAAAACTCCTTTCTGGCTTCTCCCGTTGGTTCACAAGCTGCTCCCTGAAGAAACAAATGAAGATTTCTAATTTGCAAGAGCTCGGTTTTACTGTAGGGACAATTTCCAAGCCACGTGTTGTTCTTCCACTCTGTTCTCAGCTTGTCTGTTCCCACCTGTTATGCTGTCCACCATCTTCCTGCAAAGACTGTAAGAACAGTATTGATAATTTGCTAGTTTTCAGAATTACTTTTGGCTGAGTACTATTTTCACAGCGTCATTGTCACCCAGAGCTCTAGTACTTCTGCATAGAAAGGGATGTCATGCAAAAAGTGATGGAATCATTGTGGTGTGAAGTCAGTAAAATGAGAGCAAAACCTCTCCATAAATAACACGATTACATGGGTATTACTGTTAGAATATTGTATTGCTTCTAAGAAACACGTACTCAGAGATATCCAAAACTTTAAATGATGTTGAAAGGTACTCTGAGAAAATCTGAAAATGACTACTGTTTGCTGTCTCGCATAATGCGAATGTACCACACAGTTATTGTCATGTTGTGAAATGTCTTGGCATCCAAATTATAAATTTCTCAGCTTCTGTGAGCACCAAGCAAAGAGAGAAATAGTAAACGGTTTAACGCTAGTGTTTTATTGTTAGAATGTAGTTTGTCACTGAATATTCAAAATATCTTAATAGGTCTGAACAATCAATCATGACAATGTACAATGCATCACCAGTACACCCACTCTCTAGTGTGTGCACAGCATGCAAATATCTCACGGCCGAGTGTTCGGTGTTTGAAATGAAGCCCCAAGGAGGATAATATTGTAAGTGTTAATAGGTTTTAGGGAAGGAAACTGCAGTTATGGTCACTTAGTTCAGAGCTTCTAATACACACAGCCCATTGAACCTCACCCAGCAGTCTGCGTGCCAAGTCCATAACTTCTGCTTGTTATAGATAGGCTGGGTATATTTATAGCAGACGCTTTCTTCAAAGCCTGGAAACAACAGCAAATCCACTGCATCCCTCAAAAGTTGTTCACTAGGTCAGTTCTGCAAAACAAGAAGTGTCTGGCTGTGCCTGGGTTTTGCCTAGCTTTCTCTTAATGTGCCTTTCCCCCCCTGTTAGCAAGAGAAGTATAAGAAATCCCTTCCTTCCATAGGCACTTCTAGATTACCATATGCTAATAATGGACTCTATCCTCTTCCTTCAGGAGATGACTATAAAGATGTCAACAATCATTTGGGTTTATAGCAATAGCAATTATACTAGATTTTTTGATTTAAATGCTCAATGTTACATGAGTAGTATAGAGCAATAAATTACCCTTAGATTCAGCATTATACTGGCTATATATTTAACTCCTATTTGGGATCACGAAGCATTTAAAACTGAATTGCCTTTGCTCTAGGTATGCAGAAAGATTGCTCCTACCATGACAGAACAGCTTCCTTCTCCTGTAATAGATTGCTCGCATTGATGCAGAGTAACTGTTAAAGTGAATGTCTTTAAAGCAATTAAGAATGTGCTGAGTCTGAGATAATATAGAGAAGAAACCTTTTGCACATATGGGTAGAATACTATGAGAGATCCATAAGTTTGCTGAGGAGCAGTGTGCAGCCAAAGTCTGTGCTGTATAAATGGTCCTGATCATGCCAGAGGTCTGTGCCTGTGGATATTTTTGCCTCAATTTACTGCTATCAGCAGCCAGTAGCCCTCCAAACAGGGAGTTGTAAAGAGAGCAATTTGATGCTAGTTTCTAATTGCTGTCCTAATAACAAATACCAAGGGCTGATTCTTTATATGAAACCTTTAAAGGACGCACAGATTTTGGGCAGTAATGGAAATGTGCTTTATTAATAGTAGTTTTGCAGCCTGGTGTGATGATGTCAGCATGATATGGATTCCAAAGTCAAAACTTAGTTATTGTTGATCAGTGTTAGAACAGATGCAAAATGATCAAAGGATATAATCAGAAGTAACATGATTAAGCAGGTTTGACACTGTCCCGCATAACATTCTGGTTGCTAAATCGGAAAAGCATGGTTTGATGGATGGACCACTGGCTGGATAAGGAAGCGGCTGGATGGTTGCACCCAGAGAGTTTACCCTGGGGGGACAGGATGGCGCCTTCCAGGACCTAAAGGGGGCCTACAGGAGAGCTGGGGAGGGACTCTTTAGAAGGGCGTGTAGTGATAGGACAAGGGGTAATGGCTTTAAGCTGGAAGAGGGGAGATTTAGGCTGGATATTAGGAAGAAATTCTTCACTGTGAGGTTGGTGAGACACTGGCACAGGCTGCCCAGAGAGGCTGTGGGTGCCCCCTCCCTGGCCGTGCTCAAGGCCAGGCTGGACGGGGCTCTGAGCAACCTGGTCTGGTGGGAGATGTCCCTGCCCATGGCAGGGGGTTGGAACTAGATGATCTTTAAGGTCCCTTCCAACCCAAACCATTCTATGATTCTATGCTTGGCTTTAAATGGGATACCTAAAAGCTGCTTCTGAAAAAGCCTTTTTTCTCAGTCGGCTAGGATATAGAATCGAAAACCTCTTCAAAGCAAAGTTCTTAATAATGGAGGAAAAATAATTCCAAAAAAATAAATGAATGTAGCAATATTTTAGGAACCCTGCTATAGTGTGTGTTCATTCTGTAGAATACGTATCTATAGAATAACTATAGAATATATATATATATAGAATGAATGCACATAGGAAATGTATAGCTGTGACATGACACAATAATGTGGTCAGATGCTGCTTGGGCTGGAGCAGACTAGCAAGGGTAGTGGACTAGCAAGATAGACATAAGAGGATTTGGTGTTAAAAGCAGCTTGGTGATTTCTTTCCTTTCTCTGCTGAAGCAGTACTGTAATGCTCAGTGCATATTAACCATTTGTCTGAATAACCTGAAGAAAGTGATAACATTCCTGTCACTGGATTTACTTGAAATGAGACTGGACAAAAAAGTTCAGTTTAATCTCCTGAGCAATGTTTTTGTCATAGGGCATGTCGAGTAAAGCTGAATATGTGTCTAAATTCTGTCAGAATGATTGAGGTGAGAGAGGAAACTTCCATGTGTTGTTGATAGAGAAAACAGTTCAGAATGAGACCTCAACTAGAGCATATCTGGAGACATTTATGTATAGTTGCATAGGAGATCAGCTATTTAGGACAGGGTGGCGAGCTTGCTTTTCTTGTTCTTAGCAATTAGTCATGCCATGAGTAGAAACCTGATACATTTTCCTAAATCCAGTCAAATATTCTGTTAGTATGTCTTGCTACCTTACATTATCCGCAGTGGCTTGTGTTGTCCTGTCACGTAACAGATGCAGAACCACTTAAGTAGCATTGCAAAAAGCTGTATTTATGATGCATGCAGCAAACATCAAAACCGCTACGTTTCTCAGACTTCCCAGTGAGAGTTTCCTTATACCTCCTAGTGCAGAAGTGCTAACGTAGTGTAATAGAGAAGAACTGCCTCCCTGAAGAAGCACCTGAGAAGGTGGCTAACTCGATCTTGGCTGAGTTTGACAGCAGTTGTGTGAGATCCCCTAATGAAAAATAAATAAAATCCATGCTTTGAATCGAATTGTCAACTGGTGCAATTTGCTATGGCCTCATCCCGAGTCAGCTGAAGCTGTTGACTCAGGTTAAGAATCTGGCTCTTGTCAGCAGATGGAGAGTCAGGAAAGCATCCATTTTTACCATGAATTTGCCTTTGACAATCCAGCTTCACCCTGGAAACCCAGGGAAAGCAGATAGGATACAGAAAACAACGTGGCTTTATTAACAGCTAGCAGTTCCTTCGTATCATTTCAATTATGCTCCCACGTAATGAGTTCAATATACTTTTGTTATGGGACTATAAAGCTGCCTATGGGGTGACAAGAATATATGATACGATGTTACAGTCTTCTCATAACATTCTGGGGTAATTAGGACATAAAATTGAACTGAAACTTTAAAACACATTTCAACTCTGTTCTCCATATATTACTCTTCAGCAGGCAAGGACACTAATTTAATATTGACTTTTGGCTGTGAGATTACCATATAATCTAAATGCTAATAACAATTAAAGCACAGTGTGGTAATGAAAGTGTCTCCTGGAATATTGAGAATACAGGTAATAAATGGTGAACGGATGTGTAAGCCAGAATTTAGGAATCTGTTCTGAAGGTCTGGGCTGGAGAAAAGTTTTCAGCACAGTCTGTGCACTCCTTTCAGGTTGAGCCACGAAGCACACAGGTTTTTACATATTTCTATCTCAGGCTCTATCATATGGAAACTAGACCTTTGAAGCACCACTCTGTACCTTTTTTTCTTTCTACTCCCTGTTCCATAAGCAGTATTTTGTCTCAGGAGAGGTTCAGGTAATGCTTTCTTTCACAAATTAGGAGGAATATTTTCTTTTGAAAGCTGGTTCTTCTTAATGAAATACACACTTTGGGGTTTTCCAGGAGGCAGCAGAACTATGAAAGGCAGCTAAAATAGGAGGAAATGAAAAGTGAAAACCCTTTAAACACATACAGCCATATGTGCAAACGCATTGAGATTCATTGAGTAGGATGCATGCCGTGATAGATGTGCAGCACAAAAGGTCTCTTGACTCAGCTGTTAGTTCTTCCAAAACTCCGTGTGTTTAGCTCTGCCTCTAGCTTAAAGCAGCGCTGCTTGTTCCCTTAACATGAAGAATTTTGTGGGTTTTTGACAGGTTCTTTTGTGGTAGCATGACGGATCTTGAATTTGTTAGAGCAAAGAGTGAAGGTCTTGGAAGGATCTTCGTGGCATGGCTGTTGCCAGTGGGTCCGGGAGCTGCGCTGGAGGCTGTAGATGATGCAGTCATCTCCATTTAATGCTGTATTGTCTGGGGGGAAGAAACACCTATGTGGTTTCTGATTTCATGTTGCCATGTCCACCGTAGTACCTGAACTTCTGCATAATGTGGATAGTAATGACAAGATTCGAGGCCTTCATCCTTCTCGCAGCTACATTTTGTGCAAATGATAAGCAGTACCACCATTCAGGAGAATATTTAAATGTATACATCTCTTCAGAGCCCCTCTAAATACATTTGTTGAAGTGCTTGTGTAGGAGGAGGATTCAGAAATCTGCAATTTTTTTTCTACTTCAGTCAACAGGTTCATTTCAGTTTCCAAATTCATTTTTTTTATGAGCACAGATTTTTTTTTTCCATCTCTTAAAAAGAAAAAAAAAAAAATCTTTGCAAGATTGCTTTTTTTTCGTCCATCTCTAAATTTCTCCATCTGCTTCCACAGATGTAGGTGACCTAGCAGTGCATGAAACAGTTGTCATAAGCTGTGCAGAGGCTGTCCAGGGATCCTTCCTCAGTCCGTGGCCTCTTGTGTTTTTTCAGCATGGTTTAATTTTCTGCGCTGCAGAACTCACAAGGCTGATGGACTTCTTTTGCCCTTCTTTTTTTTTTTTTTAATGCTTTTTCCCTTGTAGTTTTATTTTTTGGGGGAGGAAATTAACGGAACAAAGCTGTAAAATCCATTACCAAATCTTCCAAGAGGCTCTTGCAGCAATTTGCCAAGCAGAGCTCCTCTCTCAGGCTGAATTGCATGCTCAGAGCCATGAATGCAAAGGTGGCGGCGCTCGCTGTCACTTTGCAATCTACCTGTTTATGCAATTAGCCCTTGAGTATTTGGGCTCTCAACACTTGATCAGTTTTAATGAACAAGGACCTGCACTGCTGCTGTATAAATGAAATTATACTTTTGGTGCAATGCTTTATATTGGAGGAAGAGTTTAAAATAAACCTGGTTGGGAAGTGTTATGTTGCAAAATAAAATATATAACAAATGACTTTTTGATCCCCTTTATGCTTAGAAAAAGGCAGACATATTAGAAATAGTTGGAATGGTTTGAGTTTATACTTGTATCTTGTTTTGCTCTTCAAATGTCAGGATTTATACAGGTACAGGCTCTGCTTTGTTTTTTCCCTCCATTTCTCTCTTTTCCATCCCTAATTTCAGGATTTCCATAGTGGATACAGGTCGATATAAGAAATGAACAAGTCGCTGTTTTTAGGGGATTTCTCTACAGACCCCTTTTGCAGGAGCCTAGTTAAATGGCCATGAGGCACATGAGGCTTGACGCTTTGACGGGAGCCAAGTGGTTCAGTAGCTTGTGAGGAGCAGCTCCTCTGCCATGTGTACTGTTCTACTTTTCCCCCTAATTCCTGTTAGGTTACAAGGGCCAGCTACAAGTGGTCTTCACTAGCACAGGAGCCATCTCTGAAGACGCTTGGTGACTCCTAGCCCTTACATGGCCATGAAATAGTGGAGGAGAGGAGAAGAGGAGCCTAACAGTCACTGAAACTCCATCTCAGTTTTCTTTTCCTCCACCTTTGTAAGGCCGTACAGTAGGCTGCATGCCAACATCTAGAACAAGGATCAGAAATGCACCTCTAGGATGAAGTAGATGGGTCATCTCGATTGTTTAGTCTTGCTGTAGCTGTTTGAACAAGGACAAAAATGCCCAACACACACGCTGGTGTGACTTGGGAATCTGTGGCACTGAGTTGTCTGTGAAATACTTTTTGAAGAAAAAGACAGGGAAAAACAAACCCAACATTTGGCTATCTGTTTGAACAGAATGCATATATAATGGAAAAGAATTTTGTCTTGTGGCGTATTTGCGATCTGGGATTTACAGTGCACATAGATTATTCTTGATGAAAACATTTTGACTACGTTTTTCAAAGCCCTTCTGTGCTATAAGTGCTTCTCTTCATCATAATGGATTTTCCTGATAGATATCCCTGCCTGAACCATCTTAACCAAAATGATTCCAAGCTTTATTTCTTTAGAATTTAAGAATGTGTATTTTATGATAATGCTTTTACTGTGGATGTTGAGCAGTACCCAGAGGGCTGAAGCATTTGTTATTGTTAATAATACATGTTTAATGGAACTGCTTTTTTTCTGGAGGTTGCAAAGAACTTGATTAATTCTGCAAATGGGGATTATTTCACCTGATAATGAAATGTCCTCATCTCATGGTCAAGGAGGGGAATAGGATGGGACATAATAGTTGAGAAAACATACAGAATTGTTCATTTGGCTTTAAGTTTGCAAGTACAGGAGGAGCATCAGAATGAAGAAATAGAGCCTTAGCTTCCTTCCCCTGCCATCTCTCATAGACCCTCATTGGGTCTTTGTTCAGACTGGCAAGGGGAAGCATGATGACTTCTCTAACTGTCCTCTCCCATAAGCCTGGAAGGAAGCTGTGGGGATTAAGGAGGGCAAACGAGCTCCAGCAACCCACGCCCTTGCCCTGTACAGCTTGCCCTAGGACACCTGAGTGTCCAGGTGTGTCACAAAGACACAGCATCACTGGAGCTTTGGCAGACAGATGGCTCAGTCCAGCTGGCTACTGTTTAAAAAGCCTTTCTGTGGGTTGTTGCATTCTGGTAAATCCTGATTTTTAACATAGCCACACCTGTGGCTATGTTAAAGTATTTTAACCTAAATCCATAAGTATATTTACACACTCAGTGCTCATTGATTGTTTCTTTTGAGGGCCTGGGCCATAATCTTTTGGTCAGGAAATTGTTAAGATTCATGCCTTATTACTTTAAAGAGGAATTCTGCTAATAGGCAAATAATTTTCTTCATTCTGCTGTCAGAAAGGTGCACTGCATGACATTGCCCAGCCTGAGGGTAGGGCACAGAGCTCATGTTTAGCCTCAGAAATCTGATGTTTGATAGGGCGCTGACTTTGTCTTCATGCTTATCTGTGAATACATCTTGTGTAAGATTGACATAGAGAATTATAATGTTTGAGTCTCCTGGCAAGGAGATTTTGTAAGACAGACTGGAGACTGTGGCTGGTTTGTATTTGTGTGAGTTGCAGACATTTTAGCAACGTGAGCTGCTAGAAGGAAATGGCTCCCAGAAACCCTTCGCCATGCTAGCAAAGAACTGAGTCTGTAACATGCAATGTTCTGGCTGTGTGCTCTTGTAAACCTGTTAGCAGTGATATGGACTTGGAGTACGTGGGTGAGATTGTGCTTGTCATAGCTAATGGACAATTCGAGAGTCTCCGGTAAGCCTTGAAAATGGAATGTTTTTAGACTCCAGGTTTCTAATCAGTATTTTTTTGTGTGTGGAGTATTCAAATGCACGTGGAAAGAACAGAAATTGGGCTGTGGGCTTGTATTGAACTGGATAATGGCCAAAATCTAAGGCAAAGTCATAGTGAATGGTTCTTCAGCTTTTCTGGGAGCTGTCTATGATCGCAACAGCCCTCTAAATATAATTGCTACATGGCCCCTAAGAGAAGGGCTTTGGTACAAATCCATCCTGACCCTTATCATTGCTAATGTATAGACTTTAGAACAACTAATTTTTGTGTTGGAGACATTTCAGGTCCAGTGGGTTTCTAGATTTACCGTCGCAGCTGAGCTTTGCTCTTCTTGTGGCCATTTGTCTAAACTCGTGTGTGGTGAGCTCTTCCAGACAGGGTCATAAATTTGACTTGGGATCACCTATGTCAATTCCTGCTGGGCAAAGTTCACCTTCTTACCAGAGTATATCTCAGACTAAAGTAATTTTAAGGACAGGAAATGTTTGCCTAGTTTGTCAAATGCCATTGCTGTTTATTACTGTAATTTTTTTCTGTTTCATGTTGTGCAAGCTAATTGAAAAATAAATTTTGCTTAATTTAAGGTTAACAGATCTGAATTTCTTTAAGTGAAATTCAACTAGGAACTAATTTGGGCTCGCTAAATTGAATTTGACAATTGCATCCGTTTACCTTATGTGTATTAATTTGCTTTGCATTATATTTCCTTTTGCAGGCTGAGCTTGACTTGCTTGCCATTATTTTGCTTTTTAAAATTGTTTCTAATATTTTACTTTCTAATTAGCTCTTCATTTTTCCTTTAGCTTAAGCCTGTGGCACGATGATAGCCTTAATAAGGAGTAGCAGGATGGATTTTTCAGCTGCTTAAGTTTGGAAAAGTCCAAAGTTTAAAGCGCTGGCAACTTTACCTGTTCTTTAGTTACTGGTTTTAATTGACTTTAAGAGCCTCCCCCTGACACTCAGGACTCTGATCGTAGGAACGTGTGCATGTGAGCAGATTTATTTATGCAGAGTCTCACAGTTGGATGCAAAATCAAGCTGGTGAGTGACAGAACCAAGAAAGGCAGTCCTGAATCCCAGCTGAGTGCACTTTATTACAGGCTCGAACAATTCAATATACAGAACAAAGCAATATTTTAAAACATTCTGAAAAGCAGTAGAGACTTTGTACTAAAAATAACAAAGACTTTCCCACTTAGCTGCTCCAGCTGAGGACTATTGTTTGTTCTCTGAGATAATTAGCAGCCATCCTCAGAGCTTTCTGAGTGGCTTTGTACACATAACTGACAGTTTAAAAACACAGAAGAAACACAGCAAGGCTGCTTGGAATATAACACAAAATATAGGATTAATGAGTCATCTCCCAGGCTGACAGACAAGTAAGAAAAGCCTTGAATAAAAAGAAAAGCCCTCATTCAGTAATACATATCGTCTTTCTTTTTCAGTTTGTTTACCCTCAGACCATCATTCTCTTCTGTAAGATTCCTTGTCATTATTATTCAAATGCTGAATCTTTCTAGCAGGAGCCGAACTTCTTATTTCAAAGATAAGGCCTTTTCTGGGGAGCAGGAGAGCAATTTGCCCCTTCAGAAGAGTAACGTGAGATTTCTAAAACCTAGACGCAAACTGAAGTATTGGATACCCTGATTAAAACTGATTAGCAGCAGAAGTGCAGCATAAAGAAATGAATTTCTAATTCATTTTAGCTCAGAATGACGTCACTTCTGCACTGTATTAAAACAGCAACTCACCATCTGCTATTACTGATACGCAGTTCATCCAAGCGTGCTTTGTGTGGGTGAAGCAGATCCACCAGCAGTCACTCATCGGAATGGTCATGGCCTTCAGCTCCACAATCACCATGCTGCATTTGTTTGCTGCATCACTGCTGTGCTCTTCACTGTTTGACCCACGCCAAGTGAATTTCTCCTTAAAAACAACAACAAAAAACCATTCAGCACACAATTTTCACAGTGAAATTAGTGTTTAAAGATTGGGTTATAGCACTAGAATCGTGTGAGTGGGTCTGTTCTTGGAAGGGGCACACAAGTTTTGTACCAGTGGTTTTGGTTTGCCTCATAAATTTACCGCTTTCTAAAAAAGCTATTGAAGGCCATCGCTTCAAAGGTGCCTGTGCCTCTCAGTGTGGAACATGCTTGATAAATCAGATTGTTTCCCATTGCAGATTTTGTCCATCACACTGCTTGTAAAGATTTTCTTTATCTACTAGATGTGCTTTTATGACAGTCTCTCAGTATTTAATATGATTTCAGTCTCTGTTATTGGCATCTGCATATGAAACGCAGACGAATGTCTCTGCGGCAGAGGATTATATGACCTGAGGATGCGCCGTAAGATTACAAATGATATGGAATTTGTCTTCTGAATAAACTTTTATGACCATATGTAAGGAGGATTTAAAAGGGGTAGTGCTATACACAGGGTTATTCAGAGCTAGGGAACTCATTCCCTAGAAAATACCAGCTAGGAAAAGCCAAAGTTTTCAACAAGGAACATTATAAATATTTTTTCTGTTTAATGTGTAACAAAGAAAATCATTACTTATTGCATTGTCAAGGCAATAGTAATTCTATTACTATTTTATTTAGTACTTTATCGTGTATCTCTTGCATAAATCAAAGGCTCATTGTTCTCCATGCAGCCTTACTTGAGACTGTTGAAATTGTCACTTTACACAGGAAGCATTATAGGGTCAAGACATTATAGGGAATGAGCTCTTGAAATGGAGGGTAACCAAATGGTAAAGTTACACAAAAATAAATTCTGTTGTTCCTTAACATATCTTTTTAAAGCATTTTAACTGTCATTTTGATACATGACATGAAAGAAAACAACCTTGTTACACTTTGCTAGCTGCCTTACTGTGTGCTTTCCACTGTTGCAGCCGTAGTGCCCCATAATGTGGGGGATTATTCTGTTTTTTCTTGCTGTTCTGGATTCTGCAGAAGGTTAAAGATTTTCAACAATAGTTATATTTTTATACAAATAACTTTTCCATTTTCTGTATTCTCAGAGGAAACAACTCTTTGAACGGCTCTGCTCTGCGACAGAACTTCGAAAGCCTTTTATACAGGAAACACTGATGAACCTGTTGAAAACATAACAACATCTTCAAACTCCATTGTTTTATTTGTTTAGAAATTATGTATTTGTTCACCTTTGATCATGCCCAACACAGATTATACAAACTTCATACTGCTTTCTCGGTCCTCTGTTATTTGGGTTTGACCTTTTGGGGCCTATTCGCAATATTAGATATGATCAAAACTAGAACTTCCACTATCACAGTTTATTCAAACTTTCAGGGACTCTAGAAATCTGAAGTATTTTGACTGAGAAATGTCTAAGGATTGTGTTTTAATGGCACTGAATGGAAATGAAACATGGCTATTTTTTTTCTAGTAGAAAGTGCCACAAAAAACTTGACGAAGTTGACCAGTGCAGAGATTTTTAATTTGCCCAAAGCACATTTTCAGACATAGATCACTTCTATCTGCAGTGTTATACTATCCTCTAAATACAATAATGCCAAGTAAATACCTCAGCAATACTGTCCTTACGCTCCAGCTCTAACTGCTGAAGAATGCAGTTGTTGTAAGGAA
>VXAV01001344.1:264371-285871 GCA_013399715.1 Alectura lathami
AAAAAAAAAAGGAGACTATGCCAGCAACACAGCATCTTTCTTTGAGAAGATACAGCGTATTTTGGATGAGTTGCAACTGTATTTCACAGGGTACCTCAGGTTTAAGAGAGGCTGCAAATGCTCAGTGTTGAGGATGGAGTTTGGAAAACAGTTTGGACTGCATAGCAGCAGCTATATCAAACCCCAGTAACAGCAGCATGGCTATTGCTGCTCTTTGAAACATTTTCAATTCAATGAAACTTTAAAAAAAAAAAAAATGCAGGGAAAAATGAGCAGCACTAATAAACTATTTTGCCCAAGCTTCTGTATGCAGCACCTGAGTGGAAGCTGCATGGTAATAAGCTTGGAGGCATATTTTGGGAAGTTATACTGAGTATGGAAATATAGTAAAGCTTTTACGCTCTGGGAGTTCATAAGTTTTCCCCTTGTCTCTTTATTCTGGCAGTAGCCATTTACAACTGCCTTTTTTAGCCACAGGAAATCCTGTCTGTTGTACTGCAAAGGCAGGTGAAATGTATTCCCTCTAAAGGCAACATCTGTGCTTCCCTGTGAATCATCAGCCAGAAAGGGTGCTGTATATGCTAATCAGCATAGCCCTGTTAATGGGGAGGAATGATAAGTATTTTCAGGTGGGAGTAGGTGCTGTTTGACATCTAGGGAATTAAAACTGAAGCCATACATTATGGTAGGCATCTCCAAAGCTAGAGTGATCTGAGTTGTCTTTGTTTCTGTTCATCTGTTTGTCTGAATGTGTTTAGATTTAAAATAAAAATAATAAAAAAGAGTAAAACAATACACAACAGCCAAGTCTTCAGTTAATCAGAAGTGGATTGTGATGAAAGCTTGGAAATCAGCGTATGGTGTTGCTAATTTTTGGAAAGAAATTACTTTCAACCACAAAGTTCCATACTTCCAGTTTGTTTCTGTCTTTTAATTGCTTCATTAATTTATTTGTAATATGTTCAAGCCTAATGTTTACCACCCAGATAAGTACTTTGTTGCACTAGGAAATGTTTAGATGCAAAAAGAAAGCACTCCTCTCTCCTGAAGGACATCCTGAACCTTTGTGCCTTGTGTGTGTAGTTGACAGAGCCTCCTGTGTACCCTGGGTGTTTCAGGTACCGCTTCATCCAGCCCATCTCACTTCCAGCTGAGGTCAGCTAACCCAAGCCATGCACTGGGTTAATGGCAGAGCCAGCAAATGGCTCCCTGATCTTCTGGGGAAAAAAACATCCCTTTCAGCAGTGTTAGGGCGCAGGTATTTTTGCATCTCCTTAAATTCACACTTTTCTGCACGTGCCTTGAATTCAGGGTTCTTGGGCTTAAACTAAACCAGTATTCACATGTTAATGTTCTTCAGTAAGTAACAAAGTTTCTCATGGATTATAGATTGCTGCCTCCTTTTATGAGTGCCTTAGTGCATAAGCCTTTGATGTTGAAGTGAAACCATAATGTTCATGCAGAACATTTTACACCCCTCCAGAACTCTGAAATAAAGATGAGCTACCAGGTGCTAGAAACTGATAATACTGACTTTTTTTTTTAATAACTTTGTGTAGATACTTGCACCTGATGGTAAATGGAAGATGGCTGGATAGAGCTTGAGTGCATGGAAAAAAACCTGTTCCCACACCATCTGTGGGGAATGTGTGTGCACATAGTGCAGCGTGAAGGACCTTCTGATGAGCAGGAACTTGTGGTGATAGCACAGTGGTCTGTGAATGTCTTTCCATGTTCTAATTTGAGCTTTAAAAATGGGTCTGAGTAGTTTGTAAGCCTCTTGCTGTTTGACTGCCAGGGTTTTGTATTGCAAATGCTAGCAAGAGATCCAAATGTCAGACGTTTAATTCCTCATGACTGTGTGGTTTGCTTAAGCTATGACTACGCTGGAAGCTGTGTAGATGCTTTCTTGCAGTGTGATACTGGATACTGGAAGTAATACAACCACACTGCTTACCTTCAGCTGCCTGCTGGACCCTCCTGAGGCTGCGCAGCCCATTGGCTCCTGCAAAGTGTCCTGGTAAAGCGGTGTTCAACGTCTGGTGCTTGAACAACATCAGTTCCATCTGTGTGGCTCTGTGGCACATAGACAGACACCAAGGCAGTGGTGAGATTTGGGTGGGAGAAATACTGTACTTTTTCACCATTGTGATTCAGAATCTTCTGCATGCCAAGTAATGGATGGGAATATAAAATATTGAATCTGCTCATCTTTTATGACCTTGGCAATAATAAAAGATCCCCTCTGAGTAATGTTAGAATGTTGAAATATATATTCAATATCTCCCATAAATTAGTTAGTGGGTTTTTGTAGGTGTAGAATTCCACTTTGCAAAAAGTAGGGGGAAAAAAAGAAATTGCTTTTTGAACTTAAAAATTAATTCATCCAAGTAAATGCTACATCCACGTACACTTATGTAACTTGGATCAATAATGTAGCTAGTCTGTTTCTAATATCAAAATGATATAGTGAGCATTTTTGAAGAATTGAAATGCTATTGATTTACGCAGTAAGTACAATTAAAAAATGTAATTCCAAGCTCCTTAGGGTCTGTTGGAGCTGTTCTGAATGTGCCTCCTTTTGGGTGACAAGGAATGAAAGAACAACTGATTATAGCTGTGATGGTCTGTGTATTCATGTGTGCTGCTGAAAATCAACTCAACCCTTTTGTTTTGAAACTAAGTTGTTGAAAATGATGAAATAGTTGCAAGAGTTGCATTACATTCCAGGAGAGATGGAGTAGCAAAGCAAATTACTATCTACTTTTAGAGATGGGAATATTTAGGATGGTTTATGTTGAATTTTGGTAGTGGATAGGATTTGACTGCAGGATGGTACAGCCTGCCAGCTTCTGCTGGGAATGGTAGCCTCAGATTTCGGGGTTTTGTTTCCTGTTACTCCACAACTATCCAGGGTGGCCTAAGGGAGGCCACTCCCTAAATCCTGTTCAGAAAGGATTTAAGCATTGCATAGCAACGGCAGTGATGCTGCTCGTGAACTAAGGAATAATAAGCCAACTTCACCAAGGGCATTTTATGAATCTTTAAGGTCTTTTCAGATTGAGTGCCGGAGTCATGAAATTCTTTGTTACTCAAGTAAAATTTTGGAGATGTGCAGTCTTCCCATTTTGTGTGTTTCTTAAATTACATAATTTCATTGCATGAGGAGCTCTGTCAGGAGAATTTATGCTTAGCAATTTAGAATTGACCAACAGAACTCCTTATCTGATCTTAATTTTAAACTTAACTTGAGATAACACCAGAGAGAGGTAAATTGCCTTTCCCAAATATTAAGAGCAATGTAGTGACTTGAGATTCACAGGATGATAATGGGACTTTTTCCTTGATAATAAAGCAGACATGTTTTCATCCAGTTTAGGCATAGAAAGAAAATGCTTGAGCTGTTGGCTAAAAGGTTGAAATTATAAAAGGGCCAGTTGTGTGCTGCACAGTGCCTTTTATCTGGTAAAATATAAATTTTTACAACTACAGATCTGTGACCGTAGGGAGAAAAAAAAAGGTTTGGGGGGGGTTGTTTATATCCCCTTATTACTCTCCTAATCCATCCAATTCCCCATATCTACCTAGCCATTCATCTTGCCTTTATCTCAAGGGCTCTTAAGCTTTTGTTGTGATCCATATGGATAGCCACAAACTCATAAATTATAATTTTGCAGTAAGAGAAGTACTAGAAGAATATCCATCAGTCTGCCAAGTCCTTAGCTTCAGGCCTGAACCTAGGGTTTATTTTTTCACTGAACCAGAACTTTATTAATAATGCTGTGTTGCTCACTCTGCATGTTAAGGTATCAGGAGTAAACACAATTGTATTTGTAAGTTATGGAGACTTAAAAGTCACCCAGAATGACAGGTGGGTTTTTTGGAAGTGGACATCAGTGGTTTAATATGAAAAATGTTCATAGGCTGTAAAGAAGTAATTCCAGTTCAGATGTAATCTGTGAAGGGCCTATTAGTTTTGTGATTGCTGGGCCTACAGTAGGATTACACTGCAGAGCAGAGAGATTGTATTTGTCAAAAATGACAGAGTTTTTCTCAGAAATCCATACTGCAGGAGCTATAGGAGAATCAACCTAGTTTTCCCTTATTGGAAAAACAGATTTATTAAGCTTTCAGAGAAGTACTTCTGTTACAAGATAAGATTGGGAAGGACAGACCAATAGGCCAGACTGAAAGGTAGCTGAAATAACATCTTTCTTTGGAAAGGATAACAAAAGTGTTGTAAGTATGCAGATGCTTTGTGAGGGAACATTAGCACTTTGTGAGGTTAATCTGTAGCATTGATCTAAGACCCAAAACTGAAGACAAAAGCTGAAGTTCATGGGGCTCTGGGTGGACTGCCCAGGAGCTTTGTGTCTGAGTAGTGGGAGTGCTGGGTTCCTCAGCTCAACGTCCTGCAGCATGAACGCAAAACCAAGCCAGTGAGACAAGTGTGGGTAATACAGTGCTGGGGTAACGATAGCAGGGGGAAAAGCAAAGGGCAGGTGAGCAAACACACAGCAGCAGAAAGCCTGGAAGCTGGGTGGGTTGCTCTGTGAACTGTGGGGAGCAAAGAGCCACCTAGAAGGGTTTGGGGAGGTTGGTTTTGTTCTCTTCTTCAACAGGAGCTCAGCCTGTTGCAGTGTGAAGCACATTCTGGGGGGCAGAGCTGGAAGCCATATCAGAAACAAGATGCGAAATCGCTCAGCGTTTGTGTTGGTGCCAGCCCCTTGCCTCAGCTCTGGGACTGCATTCTGTGAGGCATGGGTGGGCTCACGGGGAGGGCACTGCAGCAGCAGTGAGGTCTGGATTCAGGTGAGCTTCTTGTGAGTGTAGGGGTTTTTTTTGTTTGTTTGTTTTTTTTGTTTGTTTTTTTTTTTTTTAGCCAATACATCTTCAGGATCTTTGCTCAGTACCTTACATTAATAATTTCAGTTTCCAGGAGGGACTGAAGTACAGCAAATTCTGTTGAAAGGATGGAGATGGCTTCAAGGATCACAGAGTGGGAATTAATCAAATAATGATTTCATGAAGTGAACATGTGCTGGCTAAAATTGTTGTTTACATGGAGAGGCAACATAGAGGACAGACTTGCTCCTCAGGCATGAGGGTATCTCAGGAAGTTCTTGAGATCCTCATCCTGGAAGGCACAGAGCGCACTCAGCTCTCACAGGCTTGTCATCTCCTCAAGTTGCTGTAGCAGCACAGGGTAAGGTGGAGTTGTCTGGGGAAGAAGTGAAGAGTTTTAATGTTTGCAGTTTACGTTGCTGATGAGGTTTTGGATAGGGGTGGTTCAGCAAGGGTAGGAAATGATGGAACTTGTGACAGGTGAAAGCCAGGTGGAATTTAGTGTTTTCTTTAGGAGCAAGGATTACAAGTGTAGCAGTTTGGTTTGATTCAGCACAAATCACACCCAGGGCAAATCCAAGAGGTTCAGAGTACTTAACTCCTGCTTAAATCTTTATAACTCCCTGGCAGTGAATTGTGACTGTTCAACAGCACTGTTTTCCCTGAGAAAAATTGTGCTGGGCTGAACTGCCCTAATAAATAAGTCTTTTCAAAGGGGAGATGTGTAAGTTCTCCTGAGATGGGAACTACCAACGCATGCAGTTTGACTTGTGGGGTCTCATTAGCCTAAAACTCCATCATCTCTCTTGTATCCTCTTATTACCAAGGTAGCTCAAAAGACAGTGTATTGTTACAGGAGATTTTGTGCATATGTATGATTTTTTTTTTCCTCTCCTGAGAACAGCATTAATTATATGGTGAGGAACATTTTCTGAAGGTGCATAACACTGCATAACTGTTTTGCAATAACATGTGAAATGAGCATTTCAAACACGTTATGAACTTCTGCATAAAACAGGAAATGTAAAGGCAGTATTTTGGAACTCAAAGACACAGAAGAAGGAAGCACCTAAGTGTCTCAAATAGCCTCTTACAGCATAATGGGTGAATACCAGCTTGTGTACAGAGCCAGCCAAATGCATACAGTCACTTAATTCAGACTTAAGCTGACAGCATGCAGACCCAAGCCAGGATAAATTCTGCCCTGCAGGGTGACCTTCATACTCTTTCACTGGATTAAACTGCAGAAACTTGATTATCTGTTTTGCAGGAAACTAACTCCTCTTATGTTGCTGTTAAATGAAACAAAATGTTGCATTAATGCTTTTGCTGGAGGAGTCAAAACACATAAAACTGTTTACACACAGTCTGCATATTTTTTTGTCTCTGTGGATGGCAAGGTCATTAAACATTGTTGTTTGGTTTAAAGTAGAGTGGAAGATGCAATGAACTTACATAAAACACACAGACACACACAGGGCACACCTGTCAAACTACAGAAAAGCAGTCAGGTTTGCTTACCCCTTTGAGAAAAATGGGTTCATTAAATCATGGATTAAAGGTACGGCACTGGTTGATTTCATCTCTCTCAGACAAGATCCAATTTAGCTGATAAAGTGCTGAAGCTGAAGAGAATTCTGTAAGTTTGTTTTCTTTACAAGTTTGCTAATTTGCAAAACACCTCCTCTGTTACATTTGTTTTCAACCTTTTTGTCACTCATGAGGAGCATGGAGGAACGCTGAGCTGTGTTGTTGCATTTTATTCTTCTCTGGAAGAAGCACAGGCTTCATGAAGGCCAGCAATAGCTCGTCCAATTCTAGAAACTTAAAATGGGTTCTGAACACTGAAACCTGCCTGGCTTTGCTGCAAATTCTGCACCAAATGTGTATTTTTCCTGTTTTTAAAATCTGAATAGCTTACTTGTAAAACAGAGCTTACAAAGGGCACCTGCAACCTCCAAACTCAGAAACCTTTTCAGAGGACACCCTGTGGGTGCTGCTGTTACTGCAGAGATGGTTGGGAAGGGGAAACTGCAGTTTTGCTTGTAAACCACAAGAGCCTGGGAAACTTAATACAAATTGCACTCATCAAAAATAACTTCAAATTGTTACTATCTCAACAGTTTAGAAATGAGAATTTCCAACACAATTTGCCTCTTCTATCAAGATCATGACAAAGGTTTTACTTTATTTGGTGTTTCACTGAATAGCTGAAGACTCGTGGCAGTAACTTGTGCAGTGGGTTTAGAAGACTTGCTGTGTGAATTCATCAGGCTTATTTATGTAAGCAGTTCTGTTTTATTCTTATTTCCACGTGGCAGATGCATAGCTGAGATGGAAGGAAGTCGGCAGCTTGTCAGGATATAGATGGTGACTGAAATTCCTTCCCTGACTCTCATAATGCTCTTTGAATTACTGTCTGAAGCTATGACACTAGAATGAAAGCTCTCTTCCCTAGCTCGTTAGTGCGAGCAGAGAGTGAATGTGCATTCTGCTGTAGCATACAGTGTGTGGGATTATCCTTATTTTCCAGCACTATTCACAGTGCTCTGGGTTCCTTTAAATGAAGAGCGCTGGAGAACAGAGAGCAAAATGAAGCCTAATGAGGTGTCAGTTAGAAATGAAACAGTGGCATCAAAGACAAATAGGAATGATGTATCTTAAATCAAGGGCTAAATACCTCCATGAGGATATGTTACAGTAAGATGTTTCAATTTAGTTTCTTGCTATTATTTACACAAGATCAACATGTTTTCCCCTCCGACCACCCTGCCTCACAGAAAGCGCTGTCAGCTTGTGCAGGCAGGTGTGCGTAGAAGAGCTGTTCTTAATTTTCTGTCAGTTACCCAGATGACTGAATCTGTTTGTAATTTGCTGTCTATTGGGGCCTACAGAATGGCAGTAATCTGGGTTAAATGTTTGCCCGCTCAAATGAGAGCAAATGCCTCGAGGTGGGGAAATTGGGCACATGGAGGATTTTGTCTGGAGTTCCGTGTTTTCCCCTATTTGTGTTTTTGAAAGTTAATGCTGAGTTGCAGGGTAGATTTTGGCTATTCTGACTGATTTGCGCTTGTATGTACTGAAGAAAACAGTGTGGAACACTGAGACATCACCCTTTTTATACTGTCTATTTTGTTTTCTTCTTATTCTTGGAAGATGGACCTGCTTCCTATTGTTCGTATCACGTTTTTTTTTTTCTGCTTGCTGCAATGTCTACTGCGTAGAGACTGGAAGACTGATTGCTACTGCAGCATAAATTTAGAATAGTAAAATAACAGTTCTGTGCTGAATAGTTGTGAGTACCTGTGAGCACTGACGTATTTCGTAGAGCTCCTTGCAGTGATGGTCCCATGCATGCCAGAATGTTATGCTTCTGATGTGCTAGAGATAGCAGTGCTGTGGGATGAGTGGATGGTGCGAAGCAATGTCTGCGTGGTAAATCACATGTTGGGGTGGTTTTGAGATTGGACTCCTGAATTGGAAGCCCTCTGCTGTCAGGTTATCTCTGTGTGTAAAAAACTTGTTGTGCAAAGGCAGCCAGATCTCAGCTGGACTTGTGTGTGCTTCTTGAAATGAACAACCACAACATTCTGACCATGCTTTTGCTAGGTATGCTTGTGCAGCGCCTCGTGTTGCTGCTGCTTTTAACTGATAGTTAAAAGAGGAGTATTCAAAGCATTCAGGATTAAAGCTCCTTGCATGCATTTGATGGATGGTCCTCTTCCCAAGTGCTGTTCTGGTATGTTGTGCATGCAACATGCAAAGTGTTGCACACATTTTCTAATTGAATGACTCCTCTCAGTGAAGAAAATCCATATTCTCTGCTCTAAGCAATGTAGACCAAAAGTCGAATAAACAGTAAAAAAATGGAGTAACCAGGGATTAGCAGACACTGCATTATGTTGATTACCCACATTGTCTTCACTTAATAAATTCCATTTTGCTTTAAGTCAGTTCAATTGTGTGTGAAAATAGAGAAGGTGGAAAATGAGACTGAACAAGGGGGTTAAATGATAATGTGCTATTCCAGAAGCAATTAAAAAAAAAATCTCTTGAGGAAAAGGGAAAAAAGGAGTTTTTGATGTGCAAAATAAAATACATAATTTTGTTTTAATGTGAGAAGCTAAAATAGTCTGCCCAGTCCTCATCATTAAACCCATACGAAAGCAGTTGATAAAGTGCTTTTTAGTGCATCATGTGGCACTTGCATTACTGCAGCATTGACATTTGTGGTTGAGTAATCACTGAAAATGAGCAAACGGGAAGTAACAGTAATTCAAAGTCACAGTTTTTGCATCCCATTCCTTAGAGCTAAATCAAGACCCCTGAGACCTGCTGTGATTCAGTACTTCTTGTGGCAGGTCCCGTTGCAGAATTGAGGAGCTTTTATTTCATGTTGTAAGTGAAGCTCTATTGAACAGATGTCTCTTGATTCATGTGATTAACCTTGCATCCAGGAGGTTTTTAAGAGGTATTTGGAATGCTCATTAACTGATTAATATTAGCTCTTATTTGTTTGCTTTGGTAATTACGGGGTTTGCGATGGACTGAAAAAAAAAAACATGAAAAAGCACAGACCGTCTAAATGGGACAGCGTGATGAGGCTGGGGTGGGGGAAGAATCAAGGAAAAAGTAAAGGAAAAAGTAGGAGAGAGAATTTTGCTGTAAATGTGTGAATCATTTTTTGTCTCTGTTGAAGTTGGAATTTGATTCCCAGAGTTCCAGAGCATCCAAAATTCCGCCTGGAGCCAACAAGAGGTGGAAGTGCTCAGAAACCTTGGGAAAGCGGGCTGGTATATAAGGAAGTACTGTCATCTAGTGGTTAAAGAAAATGACCAGGAAGTCGGGACTCCTTGATTAAATTTAATGCCTACTTGCAGTTTGAGCGTGCTTGAAAATCTGAATATCCCATTTCTTTGGGGCAGGCAGGGAGGAGGAGGAGGAGGTGAGGCAGTCCTGGCCCAGGTGTCTTCTCAGTTTTGGAAAAGCAAAAGTCTAAAGCTGAGGGATGTGTGTGCCACTAGGAGAGCTCTTTGTGCAGAGGCAATTGAAGCCACCCGTGTCCTATTTCAGGAAACACAGGGAGGATGCCTCTGGCACATTTCTATGTAAGTGTGACTGGAGCAGTTAAGGACTTGGTGGTTTTGTATCCCATGGAGTGCCAAATCCAGGCAAAGGGTAAAGAATGTGCTTGTCAGTCCCCTTGGGTAACAGAGGAGAGAAACTTGTAAGAAGTATTTACACTAGTAGATGACTGAAGAGCAGTAGGTGGTGGTTCAGTAGTAGTTTTGTTCGTTGCCAATGATCCCTTCTGATGTCAGCAGCTTGTGGACTCCCAAGGATAGAAACCTTTTGTTTCTACCAGCTATAATTAGTATTATTTTCTGCTCATCTTGGCAGCAAACAAGCTGGGATGAGGGGTAGAGTAGAAGGACCGAATCCCAGAAAGCTTGAACATGTTGCACTTGGGGAGAGAAAGATGCTGTGCTCCTCCTTTCCACAATATCCCTTTCTGCAAAGGCAGATCTGCAGCCCTGGAGTGCGTGTGGGTTCCTTGTGAGTGTTTAGATGCCTGGAGTTGAGTAGGGAGATCCTGTCCCATAGGACAGCTGGAAATAAGGTATGGCAGCACAAAGGCAGCAGGGCATTGCATATAGAGTTGTTAACCACCTGTCTTTCTGAATTTTGACAGTTTCCACTGAACAACTGTGGCACAGTTTTATGTCTGTGCTGTAAACTGTTGGCACCAAAGAATGAATTTGCACGAGGGGTTCTGCCAACAGTGCAGAACCCAGGACCAAAATGACACAGTTACAGGCCCTGGTGTTGTGCATTTTGGGTCGAATCTCATCACTGCTATGGTGCTGGTGTGTGTCCCCCTCTGTTGTCAGAGGTGGGACTTGTCTTCACCTGCTGCACATGGGATGTTTAATGCAAATGGAGTTGCATTTTCCATGAGAATACAGTCACCACAGATTGAAATATGGCAGTGCTGCAGTGCTCCTCTCGTGTTTCCCAGTGTGCCTTCATGATGGCCAAAAGCACACGGGAGATTTTAGAGGCAATGCTCCAAGACCTTTAGCATGTGTTCTTCCTTCTCTATGGAAGCTTTTCTTGGCTGCCTGATAATCTTTTTGTAAAACAAAGCAGATGTTTTCGCCTTGGCTGTGAGGCTGGACCAGCCGACCCCTCTGAGCGAACTTTTCTCCCCGTGCTGACGTGGAGGGCACTGGTCTCAGCTGCAGTGCCAGGCTGGGGAACACAGCAGCATTTTGTGATCTGCAGCCCGGGCACAAGGGGAGCAACAGAAAGGGCAGCAGACTGCAAAGCTGTTGGCATTCTGCGCGGCACACAACTTCAGCACAGTGCTACATCTACTATTATAATTCTCTGTTAATTACATAGTGTTGATTATATAACTACTTAGCAGTTCCTCCTCCTTTAATGAGCACAGCTGTTTTCTGTCCAGCTTCAACAGGGAAAATTTCCCATCTCTAATTTAAAAGTAATACACTCAAAGAAAACTCCAGAGGGCTCCTGGGCTTGCGCTGTTTAATATGTTTTAATGCTCACGGTGCCTACAGGCTTCTTCAGCCTAGAGAACACTTATGGCCTTTCCCCTTATCCTGTTAAGTGAATCTTTTTAACTAATGAACTTTATTAATAGGGTTAAAAACCTGACAAAGCCCTCACCTTGTGCAGAAAACCTTCTTGTTGAGGTAGGCTGACACAAGCTGTCACGTAACCGTGCTCATTTGAATCAATGCACCGTATTCACCTTCTTCTGACCAACCACTTCCTAGGAAGCAGGACAGCAGGTAGATTTCCTCTGAAAAGTAGTGTAAGTGTGTTTGCTCATACCAAGGTAGCTGTGAGTTACCACTTTCCAGGAGACACGAGTATCAATGCCAGCTGGAGACCAGAGAGGCCAAGGTGCTGGAGCATGAAAGGAAAATAAAGTGGGCAAGCAGCAGCACCATGCTGGGCAAAGACCTTCAGGTCACTGCTTGCCCCAGGTTGTGGCAGACAAGCTGCATCGTTGACATTAACACCTTAAAGCACATGGTGAGCACCCATTCCAGCTCCGTGTGCTGCAGCAGCAGGACAAACATTTTGGACATGGATTGTTGTTGTTGTTTTTTTTACTTTGGAAAGCATGTTTTTTGTCAGAATTGAAACATTTCCCAGGAAAATGTAGGTGTAGGTAAAGTTTTTGGTGGAAGAATTGTCTAAACAAATCACTTCAACTTTCTAGCTTGGTTTTCACAAAGTCAAATTAACTTCACTAAAATTTTTGTAATTTTTAATTTCTCAGATATATAATAATGGGTTGGCATGTTTTGACACTGGCAGAACACAGTGATTATGGCCTGAACAGAATGCACAACAATGTTCAATTTTTTAAAACAAACTTTTGGTCTGTTAGCAAATTTGACTGTGTCACGTGGAACCAGATCAGGAAGGGTGCAGCAAGAGCTGAGCTTTGCTTCCCAGATCTTCTGCCTGAGTGGAAGCCCAGGATTCGTACTTCATGATTCTTCGTTCTAATCCCAAACAAGAGCTGGGACTTCTCAGTCTGTTGTCATGATTCTGCTGACAATATTTTAATAGTTCAATAAATGATAAATACTTGAGCACATGATTAAACATTCCGAGGAGCTTCAAGCTGATTGCAACCCCCAAAAATAACTGCTGTTGATGTGCTTTAAAAGCACCGCTCTCATCTGTCATCCGTCAATGATTAGTTCTGTGTGTACCCTTTAAAGGTGTGACCTTGCTATAAAGTGAGACCCTCTGATCTGCTATTGAGGGCAAAGACTGCGTTCCTGAAAAGATTATTTATTTGGAAGTTGCTCTTCATCTGTGCCTTGGTTTAAATACCACACAGATAAAAATGTCTCTTTAGCTGGAGCATCCTTTTGTTTCCCTGGTATGCTTGATTGTAAACATGCATCAAGTTGTTTCCCTCAGGGCGCCCTGTTCAGACGCATCTTGATTTATGTTATGGTAATAATGTTCATTCTTTGCATTAATAATTACAGTGAATGCCTCCTGTTTAGCAAAGCATTGTATTTTTCTGTTTCCCTTGCTGTTATGAACTGTTGTTCATATGTGTGTGCTGTTGCTGTGCATTATATGCCAGCAGTGCAGGTCACCCATGCTCTGTGCATTTTCCTTTTCTACATTACTTGTGCCTCCGTGCAGTAACATGATATTAGGTGTAACGGAGTTAGGGGCAGCTAATCCATTCAGTTCCTGGATCTGGCAGGTGAGGACAAACTGAGCATTGGTATTGACTGCCCTGCTGCTCTGGTGAACTTTTCTAACGTAATCAGGCTGAGACAGCTGCAGCCATGGCTGTCACACTGTAGTTTGAATTTCCAGACTTGGTTGCTTTAGGGGAAAAAATAAATAAATAAAAAAGGTAACAGTCTAAGGTAAAATGGCTCATGAAAGTGCAAGTTTTGTATGATAAAATATCAGTTGCACCCGTTTGAAAAAAGAAAAAAAGTGGACTATTGTGACAGATGTGAGATGACAGTTCAGTTTTGGTTTTCTGGCCTGGGTCTGAGTTTGGTGTGGTTTTTTTGTTTGTTTTTCATAACCTGTGATATGCATCTATAGATTTTACTGGCAGTGTACCAAAGCTGAGTTTGGCTCGTGTGACTGATACAACAAAGATGGATTTGAGGTAGTGTGCAATACTTACATTTAGTAATGCCCAGACAAACCAGGTTTCCTGTGTTTTAGTTTGTTGGTCAGCTTGACAGGCAATTCAGAAAAAGAGGCTGAAGACAGCTTCTCTTTCTCCTGAACAAGACTAGGGTGCAGATTTGCTGAGGACAGCCTTCTTTCCCCTGTGAACAGCGGGAAGGGGTGGCTGAGGCTAAGAAGATGGTCATGGGTGAAACCCCTTGTTGGCTCAGAAAGCAAGAGGCTTTGTGACCTCTTAAGCTCTGAGCTCTGAAGACTGCTGTAGAAAGAGAAGATCCTTTGGATCTTTTTGTCCTTTCTCCAACCCTTTGTCTCTCCTTCTTTCCTTCAAAGCAGAAATTTTTCTTTGTGCTTTTTTCTCCCCCTCCTTCTCAGACCTGAAGACTCTCCAGGGAGCCAGTGCAGAGCTGAACTTGGCACAAGCAGCCAGAAAAATGTCTTGAGCTGAGTGTCTATACAAATGTCCGGGATAAACTGCTGTATTAGTATTTCAAATGATTTCCCAATACAGTGTGTGCTGTGGCAGGAATCCAGGGAAAGAGTTTTTCCTGGTGGAAACTGCCTTCTCCTTTATATTATGCAACTATAAACTGTTTGTTTTTAAAACTGTTATGTGGAAAGAGCAATGTTTTTGTTGATGGAAAATTCTGACACCCCGCTTTTGGCCTTAGCGCAATTTTGTGGAATTATACCAACTCCTCTCATGTTCACCATAGTGAACTCTGCCATTGAATAGGGTTAATGTGGCTTTAAAAAAGTGGGCTTTGGTTACGTTACCCTAGCAGCCTATCCAGCATGAGACCCTTGTGTACCTCAAGACAGATTTCCAGTCTCCACGCTGCAACCCCCGACACGGTGGAATGGGGATGTGAGAGCTTGGTTTGAAGTGTTCTCTTGAAATGTCTTGGCGTGTGCTTTCTTCGTAATAATGAACTGATTTCAATTTAAAAAAGGGAAAACAAAAAACCCTGAAACCAAAATCTAGTATATTCTAAGAAAAATCTTTTTGAAATTGCTGTGTTTGGTGTGTCATCTCACAGTGACAGTTAAAGGTTCTTGTTTGTTTGGATTCTGGAACTGAATGCAGTGCTCCGGCTGACATGATACAATTTAAAATTTTTCGTTGTGAACAATGGATTCTTTCTTCTGTTTCAAGTCAAGAAAATATTTTCTATGGAACAGAAATGCAAAACATTAGAGAAACTGTACCAGTGTGTGACACCCTCACAGCAGAAAAGCTTTTTCTTATGTCTAGGTAGAATTTCCTGTATTTTGATTTTTGTCTGTTACCTCTTGACCTGTCACTGCATGGCACAGAGAAGAGCCTGGCTGCATCTCCCGCCGTCCTTCCCATCACGTTTTTATTCACGTGGACGAGATTTCCCCTTCCCTCTCTTGAGGCTAAACAATTACAGCCTCTGCTTGTAAGCACATTTTTATTTTTCTCCTTCTGCAGACTATTTCTGTTCTAGGGTGGGATACGATTCTATAATGAGAATAAATTTGCCCAGATTGGAAGAACTGCCTCCTTTCCTAATGCTCATGCAGAGACCAGAGAGCACTGACACCAAGTGTGCTTGAAGTCCAGTGACAGCCACCTTAAGGTCTGTCTCAATAGCTGTATATCTTGGCAGAGTCTTTGCTTTGGTTCCATTTGGCTTTTGGAAGCATTGAAAAAATGTTTACTGTTTTGTACACATAGAAAGATTTTATAAAAATATGTGGTGAGGTAGTCCTGAAAGGCGCTCATATTGTGCTTTTTCTTTTTTGCCAAAAGCAAGGTAGGTTTTAATGTTTTTTAATTCTTTTAATTTTTATTACAGTAGGAGTTGTCTCCTCTCAATGATTCTGAACTTCAGTTTTAAATTCATTCTTGGGCTTGAGTTTTATCTTTCTTTCTTGAGACTTTCATGACCTCAGAGGTGTTGATTCTGACTCTCACCTGCTGTAAGTTCCCTTGGGTCCAAATACTGTCTGTGAAGTGTCCTGTTGTTATCATTATCATCAGAATTCATGAAGACAATGGAATTGTGAAGTTGTGACAGCTCTGGGTTTGCTTTCAAAGTGGAATATTTGTACTCTAGTCATAGGCTGCTGTTTGTAAAATACATGTATTTTTTGAGTTATGCTTTTGATTTAATAAGTGTTTAGGGGGAGAAAAAGGAGAGGGGATAATGTCATCCTTCCATTTATGCCAGTATGGGTCTGAACAACTGTACTGGGTTGAGTGAAATAGTGAAATTGACTGTTCAGAGCATATGCATAGGGGAATTCAGACTGAAGTCATAGTTCTGCCAGCTAGTCCTTGCGGTGTCTCAGGATGCATTGTTTCCCAAAGCTCTAAAATCTGCATCCTACCCTGACTGTGAATATTTCCATGTGCCCCAGCTGGAACTGGGACCTGCCCTGCTCGTGAGGGATATGGCTGGCAGACTTGTGGACTAACTTGGGGGTTGGGGTGGTCTCGAAATGAAGTAATGATGGCAGGTTTTTTGCTGGAGTGTTTAGGGGAGGAGTGAGAAATACTGTGCTCAGGAGGTGCATAGAGATATGATTCCCTTTAAAAGGATATGTGGTCACATCAGGGAGGTGGCAGGAGATTTTATTGCTTGGTGAGCAGCCACATCATGATCCTAGAAGATCACTTCCTTAGAATTCTTTATCTCCACATGAGGTGAAGCAGGCATAAAAAAGCTGAGCATTGTGCTGGAACATGCATTTCCTTGAGTGAAATCAAGGTGCAGCTGGCCTTAAGGAGATGAGGTTCTAAGCTCTGCAGAACAGACCCTGAGTCTGTAAATTTTGTTTGCTAACCCCGAAAGATCCTGGCTCTTGCTGAGAATCAGCCCTGCATCTCCTACCAGCCCTTCACGCTTTTGCAGAGTTGTTTTTTGAAGACTCCTTGAAGACTTTGAATTACTTCTGAAATTTCTTTCTCCTGGCAGAGGGAGGATATGGTCATGTTTTAGTCCAATGTGAAAAGGCCGATTTCAAGCCAGCCCTGAAAAATGCCTAAAATGGGTGCTGAATTCCCATCTCCCCAGTTACTGCGTGTTGCACACTAGCTAGTTTCTAGCTAGCAAACTTCTGGTGCTTTTCTGTGCTGCTTGACATTCAGGAGCAAACAGGCCCAGGATGTTTGCTGTGTTGCTTGGATGCTGAGGTCTGGTGGCAGCACAAGAGCACGGACTTCTTGCTCCTCATTTCTTAATGGAGAGCACATTCTGAGCTTTGCCCACACAAGCAAAATGAAGAAAGGCTGCAAATAAAAACAACACATTTCCCCTGCCTCCTAAACATTAGTGTTTCTCATCCGTTCGATTTAACGAGGGCAATCACCCTGCCAGTCTAATTATCTCTGTCGGACTCAAAGTGCACATAAAGCAGACCTCTGATTTTTAACAGGGTCTGTACCCTGGTGCCTTCCAATCCATTGTGATGCACGTTTCATCAGAGGAAAACATTTGGAGTCTGCCTTTAACACGAGCAGATTCCTGACATACGGCAAAGGGCTATTTTTTATTATTTACACAATTAATGGAAAGGAAACAGTGAAAGTCTTTAATTAGAATTAATGGTTCATTAGCCTGAGCTGCCATCACCTGCTCGCACTGTGGATCTGGATGGCGAAGCTGATGAATTGCCCTGGTTAGAAGAATAATGGTGGGGACAGGGATTCAGAGGGAAATACTGAGTATGAGCAGGGCAACAAAACTGTGGAGATGGTTTCTGGGGACAAGGACCACGGGTGCCTGGTGCTGCCCTCCCTCTGGGCACTTCACAAGCAGCTGTGCCTGTGGCAGATGTTACTACATGCTGCCATTGTTCTTCAGCCCTAAACGCTCATTACAGCTCCAGGGCTGGAGCTCACCACTTCCTAAACCTGCTGGCAGAGCTCCCTGTGAGTCACTGTTTGTTTCTATCAAAATGGGTGCAAACTTAACAAGTTACTGAAACAATTTCAATGCTTTTTTTTTTTTTTTTTTTCCCCCTGAAGCAAAGTGGGCAGTACTCAGCCAGCATCACTGAAGAGATGAGCATTGCAGGAGGCTAAAGCTTTTCTTTCAGCACAGCTGGCTCGGGAAGACTTGCCTCTTGAAAACAAGTTTCAGGGGACAGGGATGCATTTGGACAATGTTTTCCCATCGTCTAAACTGAAGTTCTGGTTCAAAACCACAGAGTTTGAAAACTAAACATGCTCTGCTTAATGTAGTGGGCTTCGATTGTTGAACAGCCACCAGCATTGCTCCTGAGCTATGTTTGTGTGAGGCAGAGGAGACTGTACCCTAACACAGTTCCAGTGGGATTTTCACCTAATGCACAATTATCCCGGTGCTGTAGCATGTTTTTGTGAATTATTTTGTCACAATTTACCGTGCGCAAGGTGAGTCTTGGAGCATGTATTCTATCAAACTAGTCATGGGAACTTGGAGACTGTTAGGCCTTTGTTCTGGAGCAAGAAGGAGGCTGTGGGTCCCAGCGCAGAGGGTGGAACCCAGGGCATCCACGGATCCTACTGACACGGACCAGGGTAGGTGATAAAACTTAAATGCGCCGGTATTGAATAATGTTTTTCACTATGAACCAAAAATTTAGGTTATTTTAACTAGGGTTTAGATTAGGGTGTTATTTGTGCCTGGGAAAGTGGAGGAGACACAGCCCAAGGACTTTCATGGAAATTGGAGAGAAAAACAACTCTCCCATAGACAAACAGATCTGCTTGCACCTCTCAGAGCACTCTGTTTTATCAGAGATGGCTGTTGCCTTTGATGTCTGAGCTGCTGTGAGAGTGGATAGAGAGTTAATGTAGCTTTCGTAGCTGGACCCCACAATAATGCAAATACAATAATTTTCCCTAATACATATTCTCAGTGTTAATAGCAAAGTAACCAACACACAAAAAGTAATCCATTGTGTTCTGTAAAATTACCTGTGTAGAAAGAAAAAATCCCACCACTCCCTGTGCTGCTTTTCTTATTTCTGTTTTATTGTTTTATTTAATGAACTGGCAAATAAATTACAAAAAGCTGTTTCATAAGCCAGTTGCTTATTAATTCCGTATTTTCTGCAACAGGTTCTTAGATTAATGAATCAAGGAGATGGAAAAGCCTGCTAATTTAATTACACAATTACCATTGCTTTAGCATTTATTTTAAGGACATGACATAGCTAATGGACATTTTATTTATTTATTTAAGACAAGTCAGCTTGATTCTTGAAATCTATTTTAATTTGTGGGTTTGGGTATTTACTCCCCTCTTTCTTTTTCCATTTTATGTTTTTTAGTGGAAACACTAAAACATTGGAACAGCTGAGATTGACAGGGCTGAAGCAGCTGCCTTTATGCAGATCCAACGACTGCAAACTACAAACAAGCTCTTGCTCTAAAAATGACTTTTTTTTTCTTTGTCTGTACTTTGTATTACTATGGCAAAATATTTTTTTCCCAGGATACTGGTGGAAGATTTGGCAGACTTGGGAACAGCCATTTAGTTCAGCATCCAGTGGTCCTCGGGCTGCAGGTATCTGCTCGGTCATGGAGACCCACTTCAGAGGGCAGCGTTTCCTCCAGCTCAGGGTGTTGGCACCCTTTCTCAAGCATGGAAGACGCTTGTCTGTGTACTACTGTAATTATATTATGTTTAACCAAAAAGAGAGATGTTTTTTTTTAAAGATAGTGCATTTGTGTACACTCACTCTTGTGTTATACATAAAGAGCTAACACTTCATTCAGTCCCTACCTGTTGGAAGGTTCCCAATGAAACTAAGCCCTAAAATGGGGCTTTGAGGAATTGTTCCATGCTGAAAAATGGAACAATTTCCACAAAGAAAGGAAACGTGTCCCATTAATCTTGGGAGTGTGGGATATATTATTACTATTAATTCCAGTAATTAGGAGCAAAACATAACAAATTACTCTTAATAAGCCTTTCAGACAGGATTTTCCTATGATCTACGGGCTCATTTGTATCTATTTATTTTTTCACCAAATGAATTAACATTTGCTGTGCACTCTGGTGTGACCTTTATTTGTTCACTGGCAAATAAAACACAGACAGGGTTTTTCTTTTTTTTTCTTTTTTAATGGCCAGTACAAGATATGGGGAAAAGTACCTTTTTTTTTTTTTTTCCCCAATATGTGCAGAGAGAGTGGGAATCTTTCCACTGTTCTTCCTTATTTCTCTTACAAGTGGAAGTTTCCATGGTAAAAGGGAAAGATCCTTCTTTGGGAAATCATAATGTAGGAAAATGCAAATGTTTCTTTTACCTTTCAACCCAAGCAAAATGCTTCATTGTCTCACTGATCTTGACTTGCCACAACTTCATCTCTATTTACCAAACTGATAGAAAAGCAAGGGCTGCATTTTCGAAGTCCTGTTTGCTATGAGAATTGCACAGAGCTTCGTTGTTCCAGTGGTTCAGAACTTCTCTCAGTTTCCAGGCTAAGTTATTTTTTTTTTCATGTGTTTGTGCAAGCTGCAGTAGATGATGAAATGCTGCAGCAGGGTTTTTGGTTTTTTTCTACATACTCATCCTCCCTCCTCCCTGTTAAGTCAGTAGTTTGACAGCATCAGCAGCGATGTTTATGGTTTGTTCGTTTATTTACATAGCGTGCAGCCTAAACATCTAACTGGGACTGGAAACACAACTGTATTTTTACTTCTGTAAGCTCATAAGCCTTGGGTTAAGGGACAAAGGAGTGGGGTCATTCCCCAAGCCTCTGAGGCGCTGAGAATTGCAGCAGTAAACTCTCTCTGCAAGTTTCCTGGAGCTATCAGTCACCTGAAAAGAGAGATTCTTCCCCTCTTATCTAGTTAAATTGGACAAACCCTCATTTTCTCTTGTTCAAATTCAGCATTTTCCAGTCTTCATCTTTTAAAGTTGGCCGTTAGACGGCAATGTTGTTTTTTAACATGGAAGGATGCATGATGTTTTTATTTTTGTCTTGCAAAGAACAAATCGTTTGCAAGTAAGGTCTCGATAATGCTTTAAATTAGAACTCTTTACCAGATCAGTCTACCTCATCATTTTTGAATGATACCATTTCATGAGTATTCTGCTGATGTCATAGGCTGTCCAGAAAAACAGATTTAAATGTGGGGAACCGTGTATATAATTTCTTGTGAGGCAGAGGGTGGGTAGTAACCTGTAATCTTCGACCAATTTATTCCTGTAATAGCCTTCAACAAAATACTGCATTGAGTAGCTGCTACAGCTTCCAGTAATTTAAACTTTTTCATGTAGTTACTTCCTAGACAAACTATTTTCTGAACATCATTAGTGTAAAACACAAAGTCAGTCTTACGTCAGCTCTCCTGTTCTGCTCTTCCTTTATTGGCGTAGACGTTAAGGTCAAGAAGTTACTTTACTGAAAACTTGAACATTCACAGGAGCGTGTGGGTTCTCTTTTTTCCAGCTTCTCTCTTGGTGAAGAGCGGCCTTCAGATTTTAAGAAAGTGACTTCTGGATGCTGAGATTCTGCATTTTCAAAGACCTCACTTTAAATTAAAGAAAGGCCAGGTAGTGACATCCTGAAATGATGCCTTTTCTTTAGGTTGCCAGCCTGTTATCTTTGTGATCTGTTTACAAGGAACTGTGGACTGCAGATTTTTAGTTCATTCAGAAGAGAAGGTAACTTTCAGTCATGCCTTTTAGTAACTGTGTCATCTCCAACTGATGATCTTAAAGTTGCTATTCACATCTTTGAGTAACCCCCTTCTATTTACTGTTCCAGAAGTGTTTTGGATGACAGAAGGTACTTGAGAAGCACAGCAACTTCTGAAGCAGTCGATTCTGGCATTGCTTTAGCACAGCCGAAATACACGACTGCTTTATTTTTCTGGGAGCTGTAGCTATTACTGACCATGTAATCTGCCTTCCTAAGAGGATTTTCATGTGTAAATCGTTGTTTATCAAAACTGTACTAGTATTTCAGGTGT
>VXAV01001344.1:285896-334918 GCA_013399715.1 Alectura lathami
TTAACGTTTTCTTTGCCCCCCCCCCCCCCCCGTCAGAGAGAGAAATTGAGAGTTGTGAAAGAGAGAAAATGCCCTGAGTCTCAGAATATGGAATTTTTGAAAGCACTTGAGACTTTTCTTTTGTAGGACTTGAGGCTTAAAAAATGTTCTTTGAGAATGGGATGTGATCTCTGCCATCGTTTCAGAGCTCTTTTAGCAGTTTCCTGGCACTGTTTAAGGCTTCTGTGGATAAGCATAAAAAGCAACTGTTTCCCTCTTGGTTTTAGATGCTGTCTCCTAAGCTTTTATTTATAAGTATCTAAAGTAGCCTTTCACAAAAGCATGCAGCCTCGCTTTGGAAAGTACTGATGGAGAATCCCTAGCCCTTCCCTGGCTTGTTTCCTTGAAGGATTATTCATCTCTGTTCTCAAAATGAGCCTCTTATTTCTCATTGGAATCCCAGCCCTCTTTCTTTTACTTCATTCTACGCTAAATTACATGCAGTAATAAAAGAATACTCTCTGCTCTGAGTAAACTTCTATAACTTAAAGAAAAAAAAAAAAAGGATGAACCTCAAATGAGAATACTGCTTTTATATACAAGAAATTGTCATCCCATTGTTAGAAATTTACTGGCAGAATCAAGGATTGAAGGCAGGAGCATGAACTATGGCTGTAGGGGAATTCCAACCTGCTAAGTAAGAGCAAGGGCTTTTCTGAGTATTTGTTTTTCAGCTGTAGCATGTTGGAGCAGTAGTTCTGCAGTGTGTATTGTGGTTAGGGAACATCTAGGTGTTCAGAGTGGTGAGACGCTTGGAAGGAGTTACCTGCTGCTGCAGATGACAAGGCCAGAAGCCATCTGTTTGAGTCAAAGTTGGTAAGTATCACTGCTTTTAAATTAATAAGTGCTAGGTTAGAAGAGTAATTGGAAGCTGCATAAAAGATGGATTTGGGCTGAAGGTATAAATAATACAGCATTCAAATTTGATAAGAGGTTTAAAAGATTTCTACAGAAAGTTCCACTTTTGTGATTAGAATATGTACTATTTGTCCTGTAATCCCATCTGATGATTAGGATTAGTAGAATAGTGTTATTTTCTAAACTGCTATGCCAAAGTTTCACTGTTATTAAAAACTGCATTTGGGATTTGTCCCTCAGAAGCAAGTTCAAATCCCTGTGAGTGCAGGTTACCTTACATCTGTTTGCCCGTTGTCCAGAGCTTTAGACAGGATTGCCCTATTCCCTCAGTAGAATAGACAGTGAAGAACAAGGACAGCTGGTGGAGATAGAAGTGTGCAACCAGAGATCTAAACACAGAGCCCCAACCAAATGTGTCACACCTTTGTTTGGTCATAATTAAAAATAGTTGGAAATATTTAAGGCAATTGCTGTTTAGACCTGCTAATACAACAAAGCGATTCTGCAGGAATGTAGCAAAAAGTTCTCAAAGAAAAATGTGCATTCTAGTTGCAGTAGAACTGATGGAAGAATATCTACCAATGCTATGAAAGATCAGGAGTTCAGGTTATCGTTTGAGGGACACAAAAAATACAGATTAATATTCTTGTTTTGCCTGAGTCAGCTCAGACTTTAACATTTGTTTCAATAGCTGTGGTTCTTTTCTTAATTGCTTTCCAGCATTCCAGCATTTCTCACCTTAAGTTTCCTTCACTAAGAGCATCTGCTGTGTCCTTTATGTCTGAGGTGGACGTAAGAGTGACAGTGCAGTATGCAACGGAGGAAAACCTCTCCCATGCCATTCCCTCATGCAGAAATAGGGCAGGTCACTCTCATAACCTTCTTGTACAGTCCTGATTTAAAAAAGAGAAAAATAAATGGTATATTCAGTGGCAGGAAGAGGCTGTGAGGAAGTACTGTCCCAGTAAATTAACGTGCTTGTAGTTGTTTTCTCAGTTTTGAGGTGGCACAACCATCCACCTTTAGCATGGTGTATCAGTGCTGTATTAAACGAACACAGTTTGTATTTCTCCTTTTGTATTCGTCCTCGATGCACATTAAACCTTGCTGCTGTGCATTTCATCATAGCCACTGTGATTTCAGTGTAGCTGGTTTTCCAGCAAAACCTGGTGTAAAACAAGAAAGGAAAGTTCAGTTTGCAAGTGGCATTGATAGACCCTCCCACGAGCTGCACTAACTGCTGGGAAACAAGAACTCAAAAATGAGAAACAGCATTACTGCTCCCTAACTAGCCTTTTTTTCTGGCAAACCTTATGAGAGATTTGAAGGAGAAGCATACTACTACATGTGTAGTAGCAGAAAAATCCAATTCCATATAAATTTATGCTTTCTGAAAATTAAACTTTGTGATTAGGGTCCTCTACTAATAATGCTGATGAGCTGTCAAGCCCCCAGCTGTTAAAGATGGTTTGGCACTTCATGAAAAGATAGCTTGTGGTAACTTCAAATGTGCTTCTCTATTTCTGGCTCTAATTTAGAGGACTTCACACTGTAATTTGCAAGCCCTAGCATGTTTGATACCATGCCATAGTTGTGCAGGAGCCTGAGATGGCTACAAAAGATGGTCTACAGCTGGCTTGCAAGTATTTGCTTTCCTGTGAGACGTGGTTGCCATTCAAGGTGGAGATCTAATGCCATTTGGGACTAAGGAGGTGAGCAAAGTCATCTTAGCCTCCCTGCTGAGTTTATACATCCATTTAAGATCCTTCTTTCCAGGTTAAATACACTAGATGTAGGAATTAATTCCGTTGTTTTAAAAGTGGGCTGGTTGCCCTTCTTTACTTCTGGTAGTTTCTTAATGAGATGGAGCAGCATTAAGTTTCTTTTTTTCCTTTGTCCATCATGGATAGTTCCACCACATTGAGTTGGGTGGTTGAGGGGAGGTAAAGGGGTGGTTTTGTTGTTGAATTGCAGCTTTTCAGGAGGGGAGGGAATGGGAAGAAGACTGTGATGAGCTCAGGCAGTGGGCAGACACACGTGTTCCAAGTGAAAAGCTTATTCCACTTGCTGTGGGGGTGAATTTATCTTCCATAAACAAGGATTTATTCCGCTAGCTCCGACCAGCGCTGCTCCGAACTTCAGAGCAGCTCCAAATACAGCTTTGCCAAAGAACACCAGCGTGCTGTGCTGCGTGCTGTTCGGTGCAGGTCGCGTCTCAGTCGGTGGGTGAGAAGTGCTGTGGAGCTTTAAAGGAGTTCTTGCAGGTTGTTCATGGCTTGTGATCATGGGCTTCTGCTTCTCAGCACCGTGTTGCAGCGTTCACGGACAGGAACAGAGCCAGCAGAGCCGTGTTGTTAGCTCCTTTTCAGCCCTTTAACTTAACACACAAAGAAACAACCAGCCTTTGTTAATTGGTATTGAAATTTAATCTAAGTCAATTTGTTTGGAATTTAAGATTGAATTAATTTAAATAACTTTTGACAGAATCCTCTTTTGAAGGGCTTTCCCTTGTAAGTTCCCCACCAAAGTAAATCATTTTCATTGAATTATTTACTAGACAATTTCATAGGGAGAGCTTCAAAAGCCCTCCAGGCAATAATAAAATGATCTTCACTGTTACAGTCACAATTTGTTCTGGATAATTGGCTGCCCGTTCCCACTGGAGAGTAGTGTGGCTCCACGTGCTCCAGGTGCTCCTGGCAGGAGGACACGGTGCTGCCATTCATGTGGGCCAAGACTCTGAGTGTCCGTTAAACAACAACCTGAGACTGCACTGCAAAACAGCTTTTCAGACTTGCATTACAGAAACAAACTTCCCTGTTTTTTAATTGTTGCATCTCCCCAAACAATCCAGTAAAGGAACAGCAGCTCTGACAGTTTGTGCCCTTTGAGAGCACCAAGGCTGAGACTTGCAGGAAAAGAATAATTTGCTACAGTAATAATTCTGTGCATTTCTCAGCTGACCTTGATTCTCACTGTAAGCTTGATGGGATTTCCTTCACTGAGAAGGAAAAACGAAACAACAAACTTCAGATATTTCTTTTAGACTGTGAATGGTGAATGATGCCCTTGCATTTTGTAGGGACGAGCATGGTAAAGTTAGTTGAAAGTTGATGAATCAAGAAATTCCTCATCCCTTAGTCAATTTTTAAGTTGCATTTTACTTGTAAATAAGCTTTTTAAAATTTCTAATGCGTCTTTAAATGTAGTTCAAATTCTCCTTTTACAGAAACTTGAAAATCAACATAATGTTGGAAGCAAAAAGGCAGAGGACTGGGAAATCACCACATGGTGCTTTGTATGCTCCGGCAAGTGGCAGAATTATGTTGTTCTTACAGTTCCTATTTAGAAAACCTTTTTTTTTTTTTTTTCTTTTCAGAACTGTCCATGATGCAAGCAGCAATATTAACTTACCCTGTCATTCCTGGCAGTCACAATGTTTCATGTAAGATCATAACAAAGAAAAATTAATAAAACAGCTCTTCGGTGCTAACTCAAGAAAACTCCTCCAGATGATTCATCTAGTGTGGGATCTTGAAAAGGTCCTGGGAATTGGGTGCTTAATTATCCTAAATTCCTTGGATAAGTCCCACTCATTTCAATAATTCATCATAAACATTTGCTCAAAACTGCCAGAACCCTGTGCATATTTTGTGTGTCTGAATATTTGATCTAATATTTTAAATACTACTTTATATTAATTTGATTAAACACTCTTTGGCAATGCCTGCAACTGGTACACGAATCCATCTCCAATACAGACTTCTCTTACTGTAGTTTATCCTTATTTAATGAAAGCTTAAAATAAAGAGTCCAAACTGATGTCATACCTCTTCGAACGCTTTGAATTTTTCATCTTCACGGAGTGAGCTGCATAGCAATTTGAGCACACCCTTCAGACAGGTACCAAAGCTTCCTGATGTTTCCTTCTGCTGGTATTGCTGCCTGCCTTCTGGCTCTGACCACCGCTGAATAGATGTATGGGAAGGATTATAGTGTTTCATTCTATTAAATGCCGGGGTGGAGAACTTAAAATATGTCAGGTTTATGAGCAGCACTCATCAAGGACAAACTTGATGATTCAAGCCTGCTTGAGCAATAGTTTTGTGTGTGTTAGTGGATGTGGTTGCTTTCCTTTCAGAGCTTGATTTTTCCTTATTTTGGTGGTTTGGGGGTGTGTGTAGAGTACCTGGATCATAGCTCTCATAGTGTCCCTCATAGCTTGGGACACAATCCCTCCTGTTGTGTGGCTGTGAGTGTTCTAAAGGCTTCTCCATCTTTATTGAATATTGCCTAATTTAAATCTTGTCACTTCTGATTTAGAGGGTAACAAAGCCATTTCTCAGAATGTCTAGCATATTGTCAGGCATAAAATACAGTGACCTTGCGTGCCTGCATGGGTGAGGGTTGGCTGCACTCATAACTGTCAGCTTTCTGTGAGTTCTGAAGGAAGGGGAGCAACATTTTAGCCTAATTGCTGTGAGTTAATGCATCCATAGGGGTAAAATGCTGGGTTTGATTCTCAGAACCAGCTCTGTGTTTATGTACGTCTGCACACAAGTACTCTTGTACAAGGATTTTAATCCCTGGTAAATATACTGGGGCTGGCCTTCGTGGGTGGGCTGGCCCCTGCCTGGCACTCCAGGCTCTGCAAGGAATGCTCTCAGTAAGTCGCAGTGCGTTGGCCAATCTTAACATTAAAATTCCCTCTGAAGGATGCATTTTCTGTTCCTTGCGTACGTGGTCTCACAAGGCATCTGCAAATGCACAAATGTGTGTATATTCATTTTCTAACCCAGAGGAATTGTGAGCCTCCACACAGAAATGTGGAAACCATGTTACGTGTGTATTGATGCAGTTAGGAAAATAGCCATTTTTAGTGGAGTGGAGAGTACTCAAGAATAATAAACCAGGGGAGTCTGAACAAAGTTCAACTTGTTCTGAATTGTGTCATTCTGAGTGAGTGGAGAATGAGGCCGGATGCGTCCTGGGAGAGCACTCAGCTTTGCTTTAAACAAGCTCCTCTGGCTCTTCTGAAGTGCTCATGAGACAAAGCTCCACGGCAGCCGCGCTAAAAATATTCCATGTTAGAAGATGCAGCTTCAGAAGTTGGCGTTACATTGCTGTTTACAGAGGTCTTTCCAGTTAGGAAGACAAGAGAAGGAAAAACAATTCCTGAGAGCTTTTGTTTGTCAGCTGGTAACTTTTGCTGGTGACAGAATTTTAAACCCGCAATATATTTGTAGGCACGTGTGCTCCGATACATGAAATATGATTGGAAAATTACATTAGTTGATTCTCTGCTTTGAGCTGTGGCAAACAAAAATGATTTGGAAGGAGGCAGTGGGGTGGAGAGCATCCCATAGAAGTGATGGGGGACTTGAAGGTGAGATCTAGTCGCCAGTGAGAAGTTTCCTGCTTTCAGCAGTCTGAAAATAAGGCAGCATGCAATGCTTTTTAACTAAACACGGCCTTTAGAAGAAAGAAGGGGGAAAGAAGAGAGAACTAGTGCTTGAATGTGAATTTCAGCATCTGTTAAGATAGCTAAGAAAGTTAGGTGATAGCATTTAGCTTTCTTTCTGTTCTGTAGGCTTGAAAGGGCTTGTTCAAATGCACCTGATGGGGAGAACAGCTGAATTTGCAGATCAGACCCCCTCTTTGGTTGTAAAATGGTGCACAACAAACAGCTTTTTCCTCTCCTCCCTGCTCCAGCCCTTTTAAGTAGAAAGCTGTCAACCTTTTCAGTTATTCCCACTTAGGAACAATTGTGCAGTTGCTTACAAGCTGGCTCATCTGTCATTTTGCTTTTATGTGAGTAAAAGGTACTCCATGCCTCTGAGAGCTGCTGAAGCCTGCTTTTCACTAGCTCTGGGACTTGTGAGCAACTTGTTTGGTGGGCTGTGTAAGTTGACTTTACCTTATTTGAAAGGTCTTTCCTTATTTTTAAACGTGGGAAAGTCCATACAGGAACAGGCAGTATTGACATTTGGTCCTTACTAAGAAATTACAGAAGTTGGAGGTGATCTAGAAGTCACTCTTGTTTGCGTGGCATTAGTCATGTCTTTCATGTGTGGATTCTTCTGTGCCTCATGAACTCAGAGAGGTTCTGAATTTCTGGGTGAGATGGCCTGGGGAAAAGGCATTAGCAGAGGCTCTCTAGGCTGAATAGCAGTAGCCTTCTGCAGGTCCTGTATGCTGCTCACATGCCGTGGTAGGTTCCAGAGGCGTGAGGGCACAGCAGTTTACTATTGTGCTTCCTTTTAGCCACTTAAAACAATTGTTTCCTAAAGTATTGGGCATTATAGTATGTAACTGGCAGAGTATTGTTAATACCCTTAAAACCACGCTTACTTCCACACTTGGAACACATGGTTCTACGGAACACAGACGGTTGTATTTTCATTTCCTCTCTTATTCCATTTAAGACGTAAATTGATGGTTTTTCTTTCCCTTGTTGTGAAAAGTATGTACTCAGAATGCCGCCTTCTCGCTGTCAGCAGACCTGGAGAAGTTCTCTGCTAGAACTGGATCAGAGTTTTGAATTTAAATGTACAAGCCCTCACTCCTACAGTTTTGAAGATTCAATTGCAGTGGAATAAAGGCATTAGCAGATTCACACCCCTGGAGGGGAACATAATACTACTTGAGGCCAGTCTGTGTTCCATCTGTTCCACGGACGTAAGCCTTCAAAAGCCTTCTTCAGAGATAGTATAGCTCCTTTGCACTGGATGTAGCTGCTCCTGGAAATTGTGCCTCCACGCTGGAGTCTCCAGTGCATTTCTTGTTGTGCATTTCAGATCTGGTGAGCTGCATTAACTTACTATGCACTAAAGGCTTCTTCCTTCTCAAAAAAAGGAAAAAGATCACATCTCTTTCAATCACATGCTTTTGCCAAAAGTGGGGTCTGCCAGTTGGAAAAAAAAAAAAAAAAATTATCTATACATTGCACTTCCATTACTAGTCTGCTGCTCTCAGGCCTCAATTATAGGAAAGTTACTTCCATGTTTCCTTAGCCTTTAGTGTTTATGGTTAGATGCTGGCTCCAGCCAAACGTTTGTGTGGTTACAACACATGAAACATCTTTCTCAGTCTGGAGGGTTTTGGACACTACCCTAATACAAACGGCAACACAATATTTAAGAAATGAATTTTCCTTTCCCTTAGTGAGAAGTGCTGGATGTAGCTGCTTGGTGCTCTCTTCAGGAGGAGTTTATGTGGAAATACTTTGGGGTACATAAATTGAGAGTGAATTGCCCAAACCCAAGTAATTAATAGAAGGGGCACTGAGCAGCAAGCAAACATTTGGGACTTTGCTCTGCCTGATTCGTTCTCTGGACAGGTGTACTGATTGATCACTAATTAGAGGTTGGGTGAGGTTCACTTATTCATTCTGAAACAAAGCACAGTCAACTCTTCTAAGACAGGAAATTGGCTTATCATCCTCCCGTAATGCTTGGACAGATAGGAGAATGTCACCTCAATTCAGCATTGCATAACAGCATTGGTCAACATTTTGTAACTTCTTTTAAGTAATTTAACCCAATTTACATGCAGCTAATTTAACATGACATGAACTGTAGATGTTTGACTCTACCCCAGCGTTGTTTGTTAAATTCAACGTTAAGTCACTGTCTTGACACCTAGAAGATGTATAATCAGTCAGCAATTAATTAGCGTCAGTATGTCAGGTACTCATTAGAATAATTGACTGAAGTCTTTCTTGTTGAAAATGGCTTTTTGCTTAATTTTATGCACTTACTGAAATGGAAAACACAGTCCTAAAGCATGCAGACAGATCTAATAGGTCATCTGCATAATTTGTTTGCCAGGTTAACGTAGGCACATCCTCGAGTGCTTTTTGCAGCCTAGTTTATGCAGCTTCGACAGCGAGTTTCCGTAACTCCTTTTAGGAAAATGTATTTTACAGGATTGTTAGGTGACCATGAGTAAAATGTGCAAGTTAACTCTGATGATTAATGGGAAATGCAAATCCAGCTGAGTTAGCCAGCTTCAGAGGAAGGAGCGGGTTGGGTCTGCAGGAGTCCCTCAGACAGTCGCTGGCCAGTCGCTCTGCTTTTGAGAGACAGTGTTGCAAACACAGTTTATGACAGAGAAGATGGAAAGCCACAAAAATTGTTTCTAATGAGTGTGCTAGTTTATATTTGTTAATTCTTTCTTTTGGCGAAGATGACAGGACTGGTGTTGGGCACTGCTTCTTACCTTCCAGGCTGGAGATGCTGAGTGCTAACAGCCATGAAAGTTAGTGTAAACCAAGAGTGTTTGATGCCCTGTTGGAGACTCTCCTTGGTGTGGAAGTTTCTCACAGGTTAAAGATAAAACTTGGATAAAAGCCCTGGGCGTGGGTTTGAGGCTGGGATTATTGGTGGTGTGGCCACTGACAGTAATCCACCCAGAGCAAAGTGCTGACCTCAGTGAATAATCCTTGGGGCTGGCAGTGGATCTTGTATATGAAGACTTAGTTTAGTAACTGTAAAGTGTCTCCAGGGTAAAGCAGCCCCAGCAGCACGTCAACAAGTCTGTTATTTTGCAAGCTGATAAGCACAGTTCTTTTATCAGTGAAGCCCATTACAAATCTGATGCAGTAAGTGTTACATAAACTCAGGTCACGCTGTTAGGGCTCAGTCTAAGGAACGCAGTTCAGAGCTACCGCTTCCAGTTGGTTATTTTATGTTTCTTAGTGCTCGAGGTTGCAGGTCATTTTACAGAAGAGGAAGGGAAAATTAGTTTAAAACAAATTCCACGATTAATGTAACATTTGAAGATGTAGGGAGAAAACTGCGTTCTTACAGGAAGCAAAATGCTGAGAGCAGTTTCAAAGTAAGAATGGTAGGCTTTATTCCACTCTATGCTCGTGTATATATACATACATTTTAAAAAGCCTCTTTTCTGTTCCTACTGACCTTGAGTTATTACACCAAGCATTGTTATTCAGGTCAAATGTCTGGGTCTGGCAATTTGCATCTGCAGTGAGAAGGGAAAATTATGCCAGATTTTCTGTACCAGTTGGGCTGGTGGCTGCCTCTGCTCATCACCCTTCACAGAGCACGCTGCTCACTTGAGTACGGGCAGCTGGCAAGCTGGCTGTGTTTGCCCATTTTCTATCCCCTCTGGTCACAAGCGCTCCCAGGGCCGTGGAGCTCAGTTCAGAGCACTGATGAAATGCAGCAGACATGTCGCAGCAGCGCGCTGAGCAGCACAGGCTGTGCAAATGATCTCTCCTTTTAATACTTCAAGGGCCTCTCTCCAAAACAAATAGTGTGGGGGTGTATGTTGTGTTTCTTTTTGGCTAGCAATATGCTGTCAGCTTTAGTTTGGATCTAAGTGAGAGAAATTAAGTATTTGGTTTCCCAGTTTACCTCAGTAATGAAATTACTTTGGTAGCCTTACACCAGTTTAAACAAGGTCCATCACTGAGGATGGTTTTCTTTAACTCTGTGAGACACAACAGACATGTTTTTATTTATTTTTCTAAGCATTCACACCGGTGTATGCCTTCAAGGTGAATACCAGCCATGCAAAAGCCCATTTTTATTTTCCCTAGGTTCTGCTCCTGAAGCAGGTTAGAGAATTGTCTGATGGGATCGGATGAACAAATTATTTAACCACAGCAATATCTCCTGCTTTTCATTCCTAGATCTCAAAACAACTTTTCAAAGGGCTTTAATAGCATTTTATATATAATGCATATGGTAAATAAATAGTGTGAAAGGGAGGGGAAGTGACCATCCCTTCGGCCACCCAGTAAATAGCTTTGCAGCCTGGAGAAGAACTCCTGTCACTTGAGCTCCTTGCTGGAGACTTAAGATGAGAAATGTCAGAAGTGGGAATAGAAGCCTCAATTCAAAGCTGTATCCAGTAACCAACACTGCTGTCTCGTGTCCAGGAGTGGAATTAAAAACACATACTTGGGTATAATTGAAATATGAAGTACCATTTTTCCAAAACTCTGAATTAATAGGGCATTATAACTGCTTGAAAACTTTTGCGACGATGGGCTGCCATCAGGGAAAGGGAAATAAATTGCTAATTTCCTGGGAGGTGAATCAGAAGAAGATGGAAATAAGTGTCAGGCGAGGCTGGAAAAAGGTTCTGTGAGAATAACCACTCAGGGGAGAGGAATTGAGATGACCTTTCTTACTCTGGGCTCCTTTGTTAATGAAGGCAGTGTTGCTTTAAAGTGCAGCAGATCTGAGCTTCTGTAGATGGGGTTTGTCAGGCTGGGAATTGGCTGGGTCTGTGCCTTCTATTACATGAGCCTCTCTGTGAATTGTAACCTTTAAAAATTAAATACACTTCAGGTCAAGCTAGTCCAGTTTATGAGGCAGCAGGTACAGTGAAAGAAGAGTAAATACTTGCATTTTACGAGTGTAATTTCAATCCAAATTCCAGGTTTGTTACTCATGCCAAAGATGTACATAAAATCACTATAGCAATCAAAACTTGAATCAAGGCTCATAAAGCCAACTTGAATCTTTAATGAAGATTCTTTCAAGGGTTTGTTGCCACTAACAAATCAGCATCGTCTGCTTTTTCACAGTCTAGAGGACAGACTGCTCTAACAGAGGTCTCTTGCCAGCCTCATTTCTACAAGGTGATTCACTCAACTCTGAAAGTCTTTTCAGGGGTAACAATATTCATTGCAATACCTCTCCTGGGCATTGTCTGCATTTAGGAGCGTTACAACATGTATAAACAGAGAACTTTCTGTGGCTGAACCAATGGTGTATTTTGTTCAGGGTCAGCAGAAATTCAGGAATGTAAAAGAGCATGAACAGGCATTACAGATTTGATGAATATTTTGAATGGGTAAGATCTGTCTTCAAAAATTGTTCTTCAAGGTAATCAGAAATTTAAATAAATTTGATTACAAATTACTAAATGGCTATCAGAGCAGTGGAAATTGTGCCATGCTAAATAAGATCTCATTTTTTTTCTTGATGTGCTATTGAAAAGCGCAATTTAGTTAACACATGGAAAGAATTGGAATTGAGATATTTAATTTTACTCTGTATGCAATTATTTTGGATTTTGTTTAATTAAGTTTTACCAACCAAAGTACTTGTTCTTCATACCAGTCACAAATAAAAAAAAAAGCAATTATTCACTCCGACTTGATACTGCCTGGAAGAGTACCGTAGTCACACGCAGTCATGGGATCTTGCTTTGCACAAACTGAAGCTGGAATTTGCACTCCTTAAAAGACATTGTTAAAAGAGCCTGGCTCTAAATGCTTGAATGGCCCTAAAGCAGTACCCGCCAAACAGAGCGGGCTGAAGACAGCTCTGCTGGACCCAACGGCACCCGAAGAAACTAGCAGAAACCTGGGGTCCACTTCTGTAAGCTTATGAGGTCTGCATGCAAGTGTGGATGTGAAGAGAGTGGGCTAATGCCATTGAGGTTTCGGTGCATCTTTTAACCATCGTGTTTCCATTAACGTCAGGAAAATGTTGAGGTTGGAGTGGACCGAGATGGAGATCATCTGGAGACGATCTAGTCCAATTTTGCTTTTAATTGCTGAATTACCCTACAGAGAGTAAACATTTAAACTTCACAGGGCACTAGTGTAAATCACGCAGATCTTGTGGAAAAAAGTCCTCAGGACACTCGATTCAACACTAACATTCCCTGCTTAGACCTGGCGGTGTTGTTGGCGCACAGAAGAGTCCTTCTTTTCTGGGAAGATAAAGGGCTGTGAGATGGCGTGACAGCTGGAACAGGAGCACCTGCTTGGTTTGCATGTTAAGGGAGCTGTGGAGCTGCGCTGTCTGAATGTGCTTCCTCTGCTGGATTCACGGTGGGCAAATAAATACTTAGTGTGTCTGGAAACATCCAAGCTTAATTTGTGCACAGTTAGCTCTTCTTAAAAATTTCAAATAGTAGAATTCACCAAGTTTAAGATGCCCAGTTATCTAATGCAGGGGTGAAACTTTCCACTTTGACAGGTGCCTGCTGCTGTGAGTGAAGGGGAATTGTTAATGTGCATTTTCTTTGGTCTCAGTCACAGGGATGCCCAGGCATACATACCCTTGGGATGAATAAAACATCCTCTGGGAGGTAGGGAAATATTCTGAGCATCATTTCAGAGGCTGTCTACAACCCAGAAAGGTGATGTGGCTCTCTTAAAGATCACTGAGGAACAGGAACTCTCCCAGCTTGTATTCCTGTGATTTAACCACTACAGCCCTCATCTTGGCAGTGTGTGGGAACAACCCCAGTGTGCAAAACCGCCGATCATTCAGTGGCAGTGGTAGGTGACGTTCTGTCCTGGACACACCATGCCTTTGTATTTTATCTTCTTCCTTCCAGTCATTCACTGCCTTACTTTTACTGCAGAATTTCAGAGTTGGCGTTTGGTCAGTAATACCCAGCTCAGTTCAATCATGGCTCCTATTTTGTCAGCAGCTGCAAATGAAGACCATACTGAGAAAGGCACTTGAGCTGTGATTCAACACATACTTAGTGTTCCTCTGCTTAAGAAAAAGTGTTAATGGATCTCTCGGAAAAATATATCTGTGGGTTTGCTTTACAGGAAATCTTTCATGTGATGCTGATTTTTCACAGTTGAAGGTTTATGAAGAAAATTTAGGCACTCTGTGTGTATAAAGATAACTCAAAATGAACAAGCACAATGATAATAGTGGATTTTAATATTTCTCCTTCGCTGTAGTGTAAATTCTAGTCAATCACACTGAATTCTCATAATTCTTGTGTGGCTAATGGAAACATTGCCACAGGAAAAAAAAAAGCTCTGTTCTTTTGCTAGAGCAACCTGATCCAGCTGTAGATGTCCCTGTTCATTGCAGGGGAGTTGTGCTGCATGGCCGTTAAAGGTCCCTTCCAGCTCAAACAATTCTATGATTCTGAGTAGCGTTTAATCATCGTCAGTTTGCATCAGAACCATAATTTTGTTTATTGTTTCCATTTAGGACCTTGAGTGACATTCTACATATAAAACTTTGTTCTCACTTACTCATTGTCTATGGTGCACACGTGGTCTTGGGAGCAGGCAGCAGGGCAGTTGTCGTGAGAGTGCTGTGTAACTCCTTCCTACAGCAGAGCATGTAGATGTTGGTCAGACCACGGTGCTGCCAGTGTTGTGCTTAGGCACTCGCTTCAGCGTTTTCTTATGGTGCTGCACGTAGGGATACCTGAGGCGTCTTCTGGGGCTGCTGAGGCTCAGGTTTAAAACTGAAATGAAATGGTGACCTACTTGAGAATGTTGTCCATGCAGGGAGCCTGTTCCACATGTGCTCTGCAGGGTGAGTAGAGATTAGGGGCATTTAACTGTGAGTCTTGTATCCCTTCAGGTTTTATGACCAGATCCTTTTATTCTTCTCATTTTCACAGAATTAAAGGGTTAGGAGGAAGGGAAGAGGAGAGGAAATGATCTTATAACAACTTCAGAAACTGTCTTTGTAACTGGAAATAAAAAACTCCAATGAAATGGGAATGGGACAATAAATTGTCTCCGCTTATGGTACTAACTTACCATTATTTTCATTAAACATCCACTGGCACAATTTCACTTATTTAAATCAACGTGATGACCTACTTAAAAAAAAAAAAAAAAAAGTTGGAAAAAAATATAGCTATGATTATACTCAGTGATGGCTTTATAAACTTTGCAGAGTGCATAAATGCATTCCAACATATAGGTAAGGCTCCCAAATCAGCAGAAAGGCCAGCAGAATGGTGGGGGAGGTCTGGAGTCTGTGCATCCTTTTTATGTACTTGGCTTAAAATACCTCTGCATCCAAATTGCAGTTTAAGGAGAAAAAGAGAATTCCCTCATTATGGTTGCAACATTGTGAAGTCCATTATGTACCCTGTTTATTATAAACAATACACTTTGGGGAAATCATGTCCCCATCAAAGCTGGTAATAAAATTCCCTTGTTTCCAGTGGGGCCAAGCTTTCAGATGTTGTTATTGCTCGGAGTAAATTGAGGATAAAACTTCAGTTCCTGCAGTATCTTCGCTTGTCTTCGGGAATAATCTGCCTAGTATTTTCGCTTGCAAAAGACTGAGCAATGTAATTCTAATCCAGAAAAATGATTTGGGGCAGGTAATTAACTCCAGCTCTGTCAGTCCTCTGATGTACTTGGATTCCCTAAATGGATTGCTGTTGCCTTCCTTGCACTCTTACCCTCAGGTTGTAGAACAGGGCTGCATCAAGTCTGTGCTGGCGGCTTCACTAAAGACAAGAAGCAAGCAAACCAGTGACCGCTAGCCCAGATCATCCGGTGCTGAGAAGATGAATAAACTCACCTCTGTCCTAACGCTTTGTACTTACGCTGATGTTCAGAAGCTGGCTGGACTTCAATCTTGCTTTCATTTTTATTTTATTTTGGCTCACAGGCAGGCTAGATTCGTTAGGACAGCTGCTATTCTATGGAAGTATAAATAATCGTGTTTCCTATGTGACAACATAAATTTCATCAGTTACCAGTAACAAGCGTCGTAAAAATAGTTTGCAGTAGCCTTCCTTGGCAACGTGGCAATTCACACTGCAGTAATAAGACGTTCTGTGGGGCTCCTTTTCATTGCTGATGCAGTGCATGGATGCAGAGCTTTTATTTTTAGTGTGTCTTAGAATTGGGCGAAGATATTATTTGGCATTATCACAGTACAAGCGCTCTTTCTGCAGGTCTGCTCAGATTCTTGTAAAACTCTAAATCTTGCCTTCCTGATGCCTGATCGTACGCTGCCGCAATAAATGTTAAAACAAATGAAAAAGAAAAATTAAAGTATACGGTAGCTGAACTCCTGAGATGTATTGCAACAGCACTTTAACTCGCGCTTCGATTTTGCACAGATAGCTTTCTATTTAAGGTCCTATGAATTTATGAAAAAATACCAGAAGTTCCATTTATATTGAGGATGCAAACCCACCAATATGCGGCTAAATTAGTTACTGTCATCTGTGTTTTGTACTGCAAGCCCTGTTCGCAGTCCATGTCAGTTACAAATTAAGTTGCATGGAGGTATAGTTCTCAATAGAAATCAATTTTCATCACAAAATGCCTTATTTGCAGTTTTATGGCTTAAAACTACTTACACGAAGTGATTTATTGTTTGCAGTTAGGGGAGGAGGCTATTGAGGGGATGATTGTCTGATTTTGAGTTTTTTGGACTGTATTGGCGGTATTTGCTTTGAAATACTAAATTTAAAATAATATGCAATTAAAGCTAAAAGTAGTCTGAATCATTGAACTATACTAATTTGCTGCCACATGGGAATTTGCATAATATGCAAGAGTTTGCCCAGTGAATTGCATGATGATTTTCAAATTATACAAGCTATATTTCAAGCTGCCAAAGAGTGGAAAGGTGAAGAGCAGGGGTTGCTGAAGGTAATGCAAACTGAATCTTAATTACTGTATTTATTTATAAATAATGCTGGCAGCAGTGCCGTGGACCTCCAGCAGCAGGGTAGCATGGATTGCTGCACAGACCAGATCCTCGTAGCGTAAATTTGTTCCAGTGCAGTGGTGCCATTTGGCTTCTTGTGATCGTCAGTTGTGCCCATTCACCCTGCCTGGGGCTCAGTTCTGATAAACTGTATTAGTAGCCTGAAATATGAATTCATCAGAACAGGGTGATGATGCTGAAATGGACTTAGTTTGTCTGTGTTTGAAGTTAACATTTTGATGTGATTAATGGAGTTTTAATTCAAGTTTCATTTGCAAAAACAGATACATTTGGTTTAAACCTTTTAAGCCTCTCAGAGGAAACTGAAATGCATCTAAAGGAGTCCTTATGGAAATGCCCTGAAATGTTCACAAGATGAATTCCTCCAAAAGATTACACATAACAGAAACATGCTATTTCTAGAGGTTGGAATAAAATGACGGTATTCTGTTTCACATGTCAAGGGGAGGCTTTGCCTCGTTAAGTAGATAGCAGTTTGTTTCCTTGGATGTTTTAGAATAAGCTTTGCAAAAAACTGAAGTTGTTCAAAAAGGCTGCTTGGCAAGATGGACTGCTGTCAGGCTGCTGTGACTGAGGATCCTTGCTGCTGGGACATCTATGTGGAAGGGAAAGAAGTTGAGAGGGGAGAAAAGAAATTAAGAGAATTTTAGGACAAATGGAGTGAGTTGCTTGCTCTCAGTGTGTGGTCTCTGCCTCTCCTCTGCTTTGTGGTGAGAGATGGCATTGGAGCCCTGTGGTGGTGTACAAAGTTGGAGCTGCTCAAACCTCTGAGATTTGCTTTTTGTTGTTGATGGGCTCTGTTTTCCCTCTTTTATTACTTGCAGTTTATTTTCTGCAGAGATAATGTGCCTCAAAGTCAAACACAAAAGGAGGCTGGTGACAGACAAGCTGCTTTTTTATTATCTTCAGGGAATTACTGTCATTTGCTAAATGTGTGACCTGCTCTCTTTGCATCTCGCAGGCGAGTAAGTAGTGCAGCTGGGAATCAGAAGCAAACAAAAAAATTGCCTTGCTGGAAACAAGCTGGTGTAGTGGCTGCGAGCGCTGGGACTGCCCAGCTGACATCCTCCATCAGAAGAGCTGCAGCTGGTGCCTTGGTGGTTATCAGGAATGTGTGTCAACTGCCACTAAGAAGATTTGGTGTACTGGGGTCTTCATGAGTTCAAAAATGTGTTAGAATTTACTGTGTTCTGCTAATTTTTGTTATCAGTTAGGATTCTGGCACCTGTTGTTTCTATGTTTTTCCACGTATTCCATGGAGTTAGGAAGTATTTCTTGAAGGAGTGTTGTCTCAGAAGCCTTCTGCACCTGGGAGACAACTGAGCAGCAGCTCCTTGCTCTGAGTTCTGGCAAAATGCAGAATGTTTGGATCCTCTTTCGCTCTCTGTGGTAAGACTTTCCTAAGGGTGTTGCTGAGGTTGATTCAGGCCACATAAACATTCCCTGTGACACTGCAGGCAGGGAGGTGAAACAGCACAACCCTTGTAAAACAGAGAGAGCTTGAAGGGCAAGAGGAGGGCTCCTAGCAGGTGCCCAGGTGCCACGTCTCACATTGCAGGAAGGCAGCTGGGAATGCAAGGTGCAGCTGTGAGAAGAGGCAAGATTCCTGGCTTTGAAATTGGGGTTTGTTTGCCGCAGTTACTGTGTTCTCATGAAGCAGCGTTTGACTCTGGCAGGGTCATTTCTGCTGGTGATGTTCCAGTTCTCAGCTTTCATTTCGCCAAGCAGGAGATCCAGTTTGAGTCTCCCTGACGAAAGCAGGAGTCGGGCTTACTGTCCGAATGCCTTTTGAAGATCAGGTGCTAAAATTATTCTGCTTCAGACCTCTTACCCTGAGGATTACTTAACTTGTTCTCCTGCCAAGGTAGCAACCTGAATGTAATTTTTCTCAGCCTTATTTACAGTAAGCTACCTTTATGCAACACAGAAGCAGGAAGGGATTCTTTAAGTGGACACAGATCACATTTATGTTCATATAATGCCCTTTTACACTGCCAGAATGATGTAAATCAACCTTAGACCAAAATCAGCCTCTCTCTATCAATGGTCTTGCTTAGGAACTACAGTAAAGCTAATCCATTTAGCCTCCTGTAATGGCAGGTCACTCGTTATTTAGACAGTTTGCAAGTAATTTGAAGTTGTTTTATTAGCTCCAGAGCCAGAAAGATGATACCAGGAGGAGTGTTTCCAACTGTTGAGATACATTGCTTGTTACAGAGGGACAACGTTGATATTCTTCATTTTCACTCTATGCACATGCCATATTTAAGCTAAATTCTGGGAGCGGGAGCTTTTATGGAGTTACTAAGTTCCCATTGAACTAAATGGAACAGCTTCAAGATGTATGTGAATGATACTTCTGTGTTCTTCTGCATTCATTGTGCTGTCAACTACAGTTCCTTTGCAGGAAACCTATCATGAGTGCCATCGTTTGGTCCCCCCCTGTGGCTTTGTGCTTTTCCTTCACCCTGTGGCATAGTCAGGGTGAAAATCCATCACAAGCTGCCTGCTATGGTAGAGATTTGTAGGGTATATTGCCTGCTGGGAGGGGATACCTTCAGTTAAACCACCGGCCTTTGCTGGCTGTGATAGCTGACCAGAAGTGCTGCTGGGACGTGTCTCAGATGTGACCATACTGAATACAAACTTGAATATTCGATACAACTGCGTACTTGTACTGCACTGCCTAGCGTGAAGCAGTGTGAGGGCATCGTCAGGAAGAGGCGGCCAGGAAACAGGATCTGGCTGGTATTAGCTTGCTCTGGACTTGTTTATAAAACATGCCCTCTCTGTATAAACTCTTCTAACTTCGCCTGGAATGAAGATGATTATTCTTTAATATTAGCTAGTAACATGTCAGGATCCTGAATAGCTCATTGCAGGTGCAAATGGTGTTAGTGAGTGTCCAGTTAGGGTGTGCAAGTGCTGGGAGAGGAGAGTAAGAGAAGCAGGAGTGGGAAAAGGGCAGAAGAAAATGCATGCTCTCATCAGGGTTGAGCAGTGTTTGTTCTGTGTATCAGTTCTACAAAAGTAAGGGATCATTAGCTATACCTTGTACTGTTAGCAATTCTGTTAATAATAAGCACTCTCCTGTTAAGCAGACTATCCAATTATTAATCCATTAGCAATCGCATTTCAGAAAAATTCATTGTAATATCTAGTCAGAAGACACATTCTTGACAGACTTTTTTTGAGGGGGAAGGAGAGGAGAAAATATCTTCTAATTATGATTTTAAAGGTTGGCTTCCTAAACTTAATGAAGAATTAATGAGTTGCATTATTCCATAGTACTCTAGCAAAATCTTCTCACAAATTAACTGTACCTCCTGTTTCTGCCTTGGAAACTTCTCATGGCATGCTCAAGTTATCTGTGAGTTGCCTTCCTATTTTGTTAGGAGCAGCAAGTTTATGTAAGAAAATGGCAGCAATTATGGTATTAACGTAATGGGAACAATTAGTGCAGCAAAATCCGAGTTTTAATTGAAACGCAGTCATGTCTGTTCAGAAGGTCTTTGTCGTATCTTGATTTACTTTCTCGCTGTGATAATGTTCTGCTTTCTGTTTGCAGGGGTGAAAGAGTGAAAGCATTCAGGCATACAAGACTGTAAGGGAAAAATATGGAAAAGCAGCCTCGTGGCTTTGGTATCTGTTACAGAGCTCATTGATAATTTTCCCTTGAATCCTTTTGAAAGAAACATTTGGAGTTTGATTCATGAGCAGCAACAGGAAAGGACATCATGGAACCTGTGTTTTGTCTTGGTTTTCACAGGGTTCCTTCCCACAAGTTTTGCCGTGGAAATTTGGGTGTGTGGAAATTTTCGGTGTCAAATCCCCAGAACTGTTTTCATATCAGACTCAGCTGACAGAAGCACAGATCATGTTCCCCTCTCTCCCTGTTTGCTTTTTCTGACTTCAGACAAGGCAATTTATGTCTCAGTAACACTGTTTTCCACACAGGGATAATAAATATTTCCTTGCAGCACAGGGTGTTGTTAAATGTGAGCAGTGTGTTACGTGAGGCTGGTAGTGGCCATGTAAGCTTTCTGTCCAACTTTATTAAAGCTTATATCTAATTTAATTTCAGCAAATAGTTATATTTGAGTTGAAACCTTCCCTTAGGTGAGAAGGGAACTGGAGAATGTTTCTCCTCTTTTTTTTTTTTTTTTTTTTTTTTTTTTTAATCTACTTTTGTCCTTTCTCAGGTCTTTCCCAGAAGGAAGATCCATTTATCGTAACTGATTGTAACATTCTCCTTTTCAGTTACTTGGCTCCTTGCACTGCATTTCTCACTTGCTGCTGTGAATACCTAATCCCAAACAAGAATTAGAGAAGCCCCATCTGCAACACTGAGCCGCAGAATTGGAGAGGCACAGGGCTGGCTGTCTGCAGCTGTCCGTTCGTCCCTGTGCAATGTCTCCTCTGCCCATGCAGCCCTCGGGCACCTGAGTGAGGGCAGTGCCTCGTGCCCACTCCATCCTTTCTGTCTGCTCTGTTGCTAAATGTCACGAGCTCTGACAAACAGCTGATTTATGACTGGCACTTGGAAATCCCCCAGGAAAGTTGGAAAATGTTTTGAGGAAAAAGCAGAGTACCGATTTGAAGATGTTAAACTACGTCCAGCAGTTCCATGTTTTAGAATTATTCTGGGTTACAGGATGCTGAGAAGGATTGCTAAAGCCACTTTCAGTCTTTTAGGATCTTATGTCCTCCTTACAGGTACCTGGCTTTCTTTACAGATGGAAGTAGGAGTATCATTTTCAGAAGAGTGTAATTCCCATTTTCATACTTGGTGTAAGCACTTGGCACTCTCTCTGCAAGCTGGTAAGATTCCTGGAGAAGGAATATGTCCTAGGTCCTTAGCGTTGCACTTAACTGTTCTGAAAGGCAGTGGTTTCATCTCTTGATTTTCACCTCTTAATCCAGCGCCTTATTGAGCAGAACAGTGTTTGAACATCCACGACACAATAGTTTTTAAGCCTTTGTCTTCCCACCCCGTAGGGAACTTGCTTCTTCTTGGTTCTGGTTTTACTGCTGCATTATTCTGGGAGGCTTAGGTATCAGTAATGTTCAAGGCACAGTGAGTAGCCTTCAGCAAAATACAGGTACGTAGGTGATGATTGGTTGCAGGTTTTACAATTACAACTTACCTGCTTTATTTTTAAAGAAACCACAATAGAATACATGACAAGTATTTTTTCTGTAGCTCTAGATTTTGATTAACCAGGCAAATTGTGTTTTTCTTATTTCAATAGTTAAGATTAATAGTTTGTTCTGCACTTAAATGGCATTCAGTGACTCACTGAGGAGGTGAAGTGCGCTGTTACGTCCTTTGTTTTACTGTCTAAAGTACTTTTTTGTGAAGAGACATAATTGTTTTCAAGGGATTTCATTTCCTGGTGTTATTAGTCACAGGTAAATGGAATTAACACACATATCATCTTTAATAATGTGCAAAGAACAATTGCACTAACATATTCTCGACATCCAAGGGCATCCCAGTTTGCTGCTGTATCATGCTGGCTGACCTTGCTCACTTGACATTTGAGCTCTTATTTTGCAACTAAACTGCTGCTGTTGTGGTTTGTGTAAGGTTGGTGGTTTACAAATGTGTACTTCTGTAGTTAAAACCCTGGCACTACTGGTCACAGTCTGAAAGCTGAATCCCTCGTCACACAGCAGTAGCTGTGCCGGTGGTAGGTTCTCAGTTCAACTCCAGATGCCCCAAAATAAAAATCCTGTTAGTGAAAAGTGGTGTAAGAGGAAATTGGCCTGTGAAAATGAACTCCTGCACGTGCAGCAAAGCAGAAAGAAGAGGGCAATGTGTCTGGGTGCTTGTCACTGCTTACCCAGTATGCACACTTTTCCCTAACCTAACACGCAGGGCAATTTTAGGATTTTAATTAACAAATTGTAACTAAGTCTATTATAAAACTAATAAAGGCAGAATTGTTTTTGCATTTACACAACAAACCCAAGTTAGTGTAAAGAAATTTGTCCTCTTGATGTGGTAGTAACAAGCGTCTTTCCTCTCTCTAATGAAAATTTGACAGTGGCCCTTCATTTCCTTCCTTCCTTACCTTTACTGCTGCCTTTTGAACAGTGGCATAGTGATTGCAAATAGTTTCTAAATAAAGAATTGAAAGAAGAAACTTTTTTTTTTTTTTTTTTTTTTTTTTTTNAAAAATTGAAAAAAAAAACTTTTTTTTTTTTTTTTTTTTTTTTGTCTGCAGTGCTAGAATTCCTCTGTACGTAATACTTTTTTAAATGCTTGTGTTAACTTAGTTAAGAAAGTGAGGCTGGCGGGGGCTTTTGGCAGCCCCAACCAGATTTCCCTGGGAAGTTGATGGAAGTTAGCTGAGTTCTTGCTGTTTGTGCCACAGAGGATGTTGTAGATGCTTGAGCAAACACCACCTCGAACCAATCCAGGTGTCTAACAAGAAATTGCAGCCACTGAATCCCTGCTGTATAGCTCCAGACAAGAAAAAAACCTCATTCATATAACATTGGCGTGCTGTTGCCTATTCCCAAGGAAGCTGGCACCAAAAGACTGGTTTGTGTTTCACATTGTCATACTGAGGTTTGAACCCCTTTCCAAGCACATATTGTGTGATCTCTCATCCCAGGTATAGCTCATTTGCCTAAAAACAGGGAGGATGTGGAACTTTAGAAAAAAAAAAAAAAAAGGCAGCACAGCAAACTTCTGCTTTGATTTACTTTGATTAATAGCTAGCTGAAGGAAAGTATTTTGCAGAAAATTTACAAATTGAAAAGAGTTTCTTTCTGAATATCAGCAGTGTTTCATGAATGCATTACAGCAGCTGTGTCATGAATTGATGCATTTCATTGATCATCCCCTTCTGGACAGAAAATTAAATAAAAAAAAAAAAAAAAACCCAGGCCATTTCTTTGGTCGCAAATGGGCATAATAATGAGTTTGTTTCATTTTCAGAATGTTTGGCTTCTCATGTTTGGAAGATATTATAATGTCATGTACAGAAGTTAGGAATTATAGCTGGTATGGAGTTATGATTCAACTGCTGCTGACTCCAAATGTTTAATTAAAAGTCAAGGCAGAAATGTAATAATTTGTCAGTATTATAAAAGGATTCATCTTACAGTTAGAGGCACTTGGGGGTCAAGGATCCTAACCTTGCTGAATAAAAAGGGGCTTGGTTTAGTGATCACTGATTCAACATCATTTAAATGTTCAGCTGAAAAAAAATATAATGGAATGTAATGGTACATAAATTCTCCAAGGAGAAAATCAAGTCTATATGTATGTCTATATTTTATACCCTGAATGTTCTGCGGTTTGACAAGGACATGGATGAAGTTATCATATGCCAGTGGCGGTGGATCGTTGATTAAGAGCCCAGCAGCAATTACGAGCTGGCTGGTGCCAGCAAAACGTTAGAGCCCTCTGGTCTCTGTAACTAACTGGTTAGCTTTTCTCCTCTGCAACCAAATACCATGGCTCTGCTGTTAATTGCTTGACAAAGGAGAGTCTGAATCTATTCATTCCTCTTTAATGTTCCAGAATTTTAAATGGAAAATATTATTAAAAAGTTATTTGGTGCTTAAATCTAACAATTTCTATAAGCAATTGTTTGGAAGAATTGGAATTGAGGCAGGATGAGGCAGGAGAAAGGAGTCTTATCTGTTGGCACTGCTTTGCAAGAACTTCTGGGTGAGTTTGCAGTCATTACTCCTGCCTTAACCTAGTGTACATGCTCCAGAGCTCCCTGTCTGCTGTTCGACCGCAGCTCTAGAGTGTGTGATGTTTCTGTTAATCCCAAATCCTTACAGGCTCCTCATGATTTTGTGATGGTAGAGGTGACTGCAGGAGGATACCCTTAAAAAAGATAATAGTTCAGTGGGTTAATGCAGCATCTGCAGAGCAGAGAGAGAACTTCCGAAGTTCTCTTGTTTGGAATTTTTCATTTTGATATTATCAAGAAGTTTCCTTATAGTTAGATGAAACGAGCGCCTTCAGACTTCAGTGTTCTGCCGTTTCAAATGATTTAAAATGTTATTTTTCTGCTGCAGGTATTAATTCCTTACAATAATTTCAGTGAAGGCAGTGTATTTGCTTGGGATGTTGTTGCTTTCATCCATGTTCTGTAGAAGAATGCTGACCAGCTCCACTGACCACAGGAACACATCTCTGAATCCTAACCTTATTAATTTTTATTTATATGTGGTTTAATTTAAAATGTTTCGTACTAGAGCACTGGTTTGTGTCTTACTGTGTCTTCAGTAGAAATAATCTTCTCTGAAAGCATCTATAATATAAATAGAAGGGGAAAGGATAAGGAATAGGAAGCAGCATTTTTAGAGACTTTATGAGGAATAGGATGAGCAAGCTCAAAAGGCAACACAGGGCAGAGGCTGAATGCCTGCCTTCTGAGAGCTAATCTCGAGGCAAATTCCAAGTCTCAGGGTACCAAGGTTCTGCTGGATGTATTCATGCTGTGAAAGAGTTGGTATGGAGTGAACCTCCACAAAAGGCTTTCATCTTCTCTAATTAACTCCAGGCTTGCTCAGTTTTCTTCTGTTCCCTGGTTTGGCTGCAGGTTCACAACTAAGGCAGCAAACTGCACATTGCCAAACTAACCATAGCAGCAAATAATGAGGAGCAGTTGGCAATCAGAGATGTGTGCAATAAATCATGTTGTCTAATCTAAGTTACAGAAAATGCTTGAAAGTGGAATCTTCATAGGGGTAAATTAATAATATAAAAAGGTAAAAGTAGTAAAGTTAGGCTGGAATAACTTGGTATTCAGATCCATACCAGAACAATGCATTCCCCCATCCCTCTTTTCCTTTAAGAAAATCCCATTGCTTAAGTTTGTGCTATTTATACTTTGTTCTGTCTCCTTTTAGAGCTCATCCTATAAATAAACTTTAGCTACAAGAAACCACGTTTCAAAATGCTTAAATTCTCAGAAACCATCAATCACGCATTCCAACAGACGCAGGGAGGCAGTGGTATATTTGCAAGAAAAATTGCTGGATGAATTATGAAGCTTAGCTTGCTGGGAGCACTTTGATATCTTCAGCAAAAAGTATGTGGATGCAAAAAGCGGAGAATTATTTTTCATATCACACATCTCTTTTCTATTTAAGAGTTACTTAACAGCTCCAGCAGGTCCCAGTGCCAATTAGAACCATTTTTTTCCTATAGTTACTGTATTCATTTGAGTTCATTTGATCTGCTGCTGTGGTCAGTAGTTTCCTATTGATTCTTCTTCGGGATGGAGAACTGTAGAACAACTTTGAGACTGTTCTGACAGTCTGTCTTTGCTGTCCATCAGCTAACACACCTTGCTTCTTCTAGGAGTAGTGCACAGAACTTAGGTAGATTTTTGCTGTTCCTCTAAAATGGAGCAAGCCGAGGCTTGGGAGGAGCGAGCTCTTAAAGTTAAGCACGTGCTTAAGTGCTTTGCTGGATCACTGCCTTGATCTATTGATGTTCTCAGTGTAATTTGCAGTAGCTGTAATTGCCTTCCACGTTTTCAGTGGCTGCACAGCATTAAATCTCCACGGGCTGTCCTCCTCCTAGTGCTGGTGCATCACCACTGCCTCTCAGAAACGCTCCCTAATGCTTTGAAGGTTACTGCACAGTAAGATGTCTTGTTTGATGGGGAATCAAACGCCTCAGAAAAGTTTCTGTGGCTGCTGAGATCTCCGGTGGCAAAGGAACAGGTGAAAAGTTGAGCACGCTCCGTGGGTTGCTCTCTCCACCCTGCAACTTTTTTGGGATGAATCAGAGTGCAGCCTTTTGCTAAGGCAGCTGTAGGGATGGTAACGAGGCAAAGTCCCTTGATTTCATGAAGGGTTGTGGGCTGGAATTTTTTTGGCTACTTTTATCTCTTTTCCTCCTTCTGTTACCAGCTCAGGATACAGAACTCTCCCTAAATTAGGAGTGTACACTGCCCTGGATTTCCCAACAACAGCAGAGACGCAGCCCAGTCCTTGAGCAGCGCTGGCCTTGTGCTGGCCCCATGTGCACAGCCCTCTGTCCGGGTAAAGGCTGCAGTTTGCTTTGCATTCTTTTGCATTTCCTGTGAATATTAGCACCACTTCACAGCACGTACAAATACCAGTCTTTTCAAAGGGGAAGGAGCAACATTAACACTGTCCTGGAAGTTTGGTAGCTGCGCAGACCTGTGATGCTGGTGGGTAGTCCAGCAGCTGCCTCCTTCATGATATAACATAGGAGCCCTGGTATTCTGATGGCATCATTACAGCTTCAGATAACCCTAGACTTCATCTGGGGAGTGTGAGTGGTGGCTTAAGCAGTGTAACTGGAGTCAGTTGAATCAAGCTCTAGTAAAATACAGCTAGAGTCGATTGTGCAGTAACTCTGGTATTTTTTGCAGTGCCACAGTGGGATTCTTATTAGCATCTAGCAGTGAATGGAGGTACCCTGTGAGGTAAATAAACCAGGCAGTGATGTCCTGTTAGCAAATAAATAGCTCGCTAAACAAAAATTGTTGGCATTTCATGAAGGGAACTTGCTTAAATTATGAATGGTTGTAAGGCTATTACAGGCAGTAGTGTTATAAATTAAACAGATGTTAGCCTCCTCTCTTCTACCTTCTCTGTATTCAGAAACCAGACTTTCAGAAGGGGAAATTGTGCGCTTCTTGGCAAAACATAATTATTAGAAGAATTTTCATTACCAAATGAAAATGTAATCAATCATCCAGGCTGAGTGGTATTTTCCTTTAATCTGTATCAGAGTAAGAGCTGTAAGAGAGTTGAGTATTTCTGCACAGCTTTTGTTGTACTTCTCATCACAGTATTTGAGTGCATCTCAATGGTATATTAATTAGGATGACTGACAGCTCTGCCATGTGGTTGCTTCTCCCTAAAAGCACTGATGTGCTTTTACTCAGCAAAGTGTTTTCTGTTCTATTTTTTTTTTCTTTTGTCATATTGCTTTGTTTTTTGTTTTCTTCTTCTCTAAAGGCAGGGTCAGAGAAGCGTTACCTTTTACTTGGAGCAACAGCTGCTGAGGTTATTGCAGTCCCCAGTTCCCATGGGATTTTGTGAACAAACTGTTTGAAATTCATTCCCCAACCAGCCCTGGTGAAGGAGGCTCTGCTGCACAGAGGAGCTGCAAGCTGTATTGAGACAGCAGAGCAGAAAGAGATATCTGCAGCTTAAAGTGAGAGATGGCCCAACGTGAATGCAAACAGTACACGTATAGGGGGATATTTTTCTCTGCGCACTGAGATTTTCTTGTGCTAATGACACTGATCATAGCTAGGAAGGAAAGATGAAGAACCTCCTGCTCGTAACCATGTAATCTCTGAATATAGTAATCGAATAGGTAACTAACTATTATTTTCTCTTTCATATAGAGGCAGTCTGCTGTTAAGTTTAATTCCAGAATTCACTGTACATTTTAAATATCAAACGTATGTCACAGTAGTATATGCTAAGGAAGGACTGGAAAATGCTATCTAAACAAACAAAAGCAAGTCTCCTGAAAATGGTGGGGGAAAGTGGAGGAAGGTCAGGAAATGAAATGGAGTGGGCTTGAGATTAAGAAAATGCAGCAGAAACTGGACAAAGCAATTTTAGTTTGGTTTTGAGATTAAGGAGCCCACCTGGGTAACCCGTTACATTCAGCTGCTGCTGCTGTGTCAGCCAATTTTCTGCTTGCTGTGCCTGAGTATAGGTTTCCCATTCAAAGAAATATACTTCCAGCTTTGCTTGTGATTTCTTGGAATTAATAGCCGACTTGGTAAATCTTTTGTCGGAGGCACAGCGTGTGCAGCTGAGCTGCAGGTAATCCTTTGCTGTGCTGTAATTTTTCTCATTTTTGTTTGCTTGGGTTTTTCTTTGTTTGTTTACTTTTTTAAGTGAAAGAAAAAAGCTCTCAATTTTAAAGGGAGAATTAAGCTTTACTTGTGGGATGCAGCTTCCTTGGAAAGGAATATTTGTAACATGCTTTATGCATAGAAAATGGTAAGGAGAATCTTCTGTTTATTAAGCATTGCTGATGTTATTTACTATAGAAGGGAGTAGCTTAGAGATTAGACTGTTCTGACTTTCTTTTGGTGCTTGAAACTGGATTGGGAAGTGCAGAAGTTAATTCCATGGTTATTGTCTTGAATCCAGGGTGTTTTCTGTATGTGGTAGATGTTCGGCTGAGTGGCTGGACACCCAGATTGCGGAGGCAGGTGCAGAAGTGGATGGGTTGTTGAACTGGCAGTCAGGAGACTTGGATGTGTCCCTGCTTCCACCAGCTGCTTTTTATGTGACCTTGGCGAGTAAATTTGTCCTTGTTTTTATCAGTCTGTTAAAGTATCAATGCACAAATTAGGTTAATAACATCTGTTCATGTGTGCATGTACAATATTTACTGAGCTGGAGCTTGGATTTTGCCTGGGACCTCCAGCTCCCACTGTTATGAAGCCGTAACTTCCAATGATGGTTCCAAGAATAACTGCAGTGTTAAGGACTGAATACACTTATCTGCTTGTGCAAAACTTCACTGCAAAATCATTCAGAGAAACGCTGTATTTGAATGAACCTTCATGCTCTCCTTCTCCAGCCAGCCATACTGATGATCCTTTCATAAATGCATCAAGATCTGTTTGGAGACCAGCGAATTCTGCCCTCATAGTTCCTGCTGGTAAAAACAAAAATTGGTGCTCTGGTGCTATGAGGCACATGTGCAGGCAGTTTGAAGTCCCTTATTTGAGGGTATCACCTGGATAAGTCAGAGATTTTCAAATACTGGTTCTTGCCCTGTGAAGTCTGTACTCCAGATGTTGGTTTGCACCAGCCTGGGCCCCAAACCTGTTCCTCTGGGACTGAGAAGGTGAAAAACGTTGGCATGGACAGGCTTTGTGCCTCTGTTTTCCAGCTTCTTTCTTCTGTCTCTGTCAACTGCCAATAAATTAGTAAATGTTCCTCGAGGGTAAGATGCTGCGAGACTCGTGCTATGCCATATTTGTTTCATTTTGTTTATTGTGGGATAAGGAGGCAGTACAATGAAGAGGTTCAACAGTGTAGTTTCCCTGCACCATCTCTGGTAAGGGAAGTCCATTTTCTTTCCTAATGAAACTGAAAACAATTGATTGTTTTTTCTTCTGATCTGGAGCTTGATTTCTGTACAGACAATGGGTAATATATGTGTAGGAACTGTGTAAAATGTTCAGACATTTAAAAGGCAAGTTTCTAGAAGGCAATAATACAAGCAATTTTATGGGGGAAAACTGTAGCCTTGATTATAACAGTATGTAAATACGTTTATGAAGAGGTTTGGAAATCTTAGGCAGGTAGAAGGTGTAAGTAGCAATGTATACAGTTGCCCTGCATCAAATTTTCAGATGGATGGAAAAAAAAAAAAAGAAGTAAATCTTACTGTTCCCATCTGATGAAGAGAGAAAATGCCAGGAAATCTGTTTCCCACTCAGCTCTATTTCTGAAGGAGCTGCCTGTGTTTTGTCCCTTTACCAGCCCTGCCGCTGCTCTCTGGCATCCCGTGCACTCAGCAGTGTACCTTGGCAAAGCTCTGCTGATTTCAGCGCTGAAGATGCTGGCCCTAGGAAGCCACTAGGTAGAAGTACATATTTTACAGCTCATAAACTGAGGGGATTGTGTGGCTCCAAGGACTGATGATAAGATGCAGCCCCATTCATTCTCGGCTGGCTGGCTGGAATTCAGCCCAGCCGTGGATGAGGTGCAGTGCATTGGCAGGGGCAGCACGAGGAAGCTGGGACCAATGATGCTCACTCTGTACCTGCTTTGCAAGTAAACAACACGTATATTTCCCCACTCTGCCAGCTCAACACCTTCAACAGCTGCACTCAGGAAATAACCTGGAAATTGTCTATGTTTTATAAGCATCAGGCCTGCAGTAAGAGCCAGGAGTTTGGGATCCATCGTAGCTTCACTCACACTGCCATCTCTAGCTGCAAATGCTGAGGAGATAAAGGCCCCCTAATGCAGGGACAAGGTCTGTCATCATTTTCCTACCTGATGTGTTTGGTCAAGTGCCTGTTGTGTAGCTGCTCTTCCTGTAAACTCATTCCAGTTCAAATGAGCTGGATTAGCTGAAACAGATTTGAATAACAGGTTTGTTAGTCCAGATACTTGGATTGGAAAAGGCCTGGTGTGCTCACAAATGTAGCAAATCCAAGTAGGATTTGGAGAGTGGGAGGTTATGGATGAGTGGAGAGAGCTGGGATCGATACCCTCCAAGCCACTGCTTCCCCTCAGCTGTGCTTCTAGGAGAGCATACAAGCTCCGGTCCAGGAGCAGCTGTTCTGCAGTGTTCTGGACATGCCTTACAAGATGGAGAGAAATCCCCCCTTCTGATGTCGAAGGGTGCCAGGGTGTCTGTTAACCCTGTGCTGGTACAGCTCACTCATATAGGGGCAAAGTGGGCATGAAGTGCTGCTTTGTGCTCCTTGCAAGGGGCCTTTGCCTTGCCTGGAGCAAAAGCATGAGTGGTGTCCAGCTGATCAACGCACTCTTTGTGTCCAGTCGAGAAGCAAGGTGGCAGCAACAGCTAAATGTTCTTTTCTCAGCTGATAAAGGTTGGAATTATTTTCTCACTTCTGCGCTTGCAGAAGTTCCAACCAACCATAAAAAGTTCAGGGGTGTCACAGTAAAGATCTATGCTCTAATCAAGAGGGATGTCTCCTCAGAGCTCTATTAGTTGCCAAGAAACTACTTTTGCAAAAGTGGAAATCTCTAACCACTCCTAAAATAATTGGCTGGATGGACACAGAGTGACCTAGCTGTGCTCAGAAAGATTTCCTGGAACTGATGGTGAGATACCACGGTAAGGAGTGTGATGTAAATACACAGACAGACATTGCCAACCAAATGGGGAGTCTAATTGGATTTAAATCCTTCTTGTATAGGAAAAGTAGCATAGATTCCTGGCTAACAGAATAGCTATTGAGGAGTGCGGGTCCAGTGACTTCAGCCTTTCAGCTCTCTCTCTGGGCTGTAATAATAGCAATTAATTCTCCTCACTTTTCAATAGAGTCTCACACTGTATCGATCTTGTCTGTTTGGACTGTAAATTCTTCCGAGCCTTTCTGTTGTTAGGCGTTGCAGGGCCTCTCTCAACTCTGTCATACAAACCGCACTGTCGGGTATCAGCATTGATCCTTGTGATTTTAAGAACTTTTGTTCACAGTTTGCCTTCCTTTCATAAATACAGGTGGTCAGCCAGCTCTCCTGCAGCAGGCTCAGCTGCAGAGGCACACGTTGATGGGGGGCATTTCATGATCCCGAAATGCAGGTGCAAGGGCTGGAGGGAGGCAGAGCTAGGCTTTACTATCTGAGTGTTTGTGTGTTTGTGTAGTGTAACAGACCAGCTCAATGGGTTAGGAGAGAATTCTCCAAATGAAAGTTGTCTTGGATAAACCAATTCCACCTCTCCAGGTAGCTGACACTCGTTTTATGTATAGGATTACTAATTTCTGAAGGAAACACCTGCATCTGAGACAGTCTGCTATTCCATATTGACTTCATAAACCTAAGGGAGGGAAGCACAATCACACCAATGCTTAATGGTTTTTAATGTGCAACTTCTCTTTCATTAGGGTTTGTTTTTCTTTTTAATGTTTGTGTTTACAGAAGCTTAAAACGTAACTGATCTCTGTCAAAAAAAAAAAAAAAAAAAAANTTCAAATCATTTCTGTTCAGTCCTGTGGTTCTGGGGAATCCGGAGTTGGGAGAGTTAATAGGTTTTATTATCTTGGGTGTCTCCAGTCATCCTTCAGCTGCTGCCATGCTGATCTCTTGCCCTCGACATTGTAGTGTATAAGGCCCCATTTTTTAAAAAAGCAAAAGCAATTTTACTGTAGTCTCCATGATTTAAAGCTTTGTTCCATGCTAAAACACAAAAAACTTGGGAAGATTTAGAAGCTGTACCAGCTTTTACAACGTCGGGAATTCAGGCTCGTACTTCTAGCAGACTTTTGCAGCTGTTGTTGGCCAAAGTTGTGCAAGAAGTTTTCTTCAGTGAAGAGCAGTGTTTGGCTGGAAATGGGCAGAGCTATCCGAGGGCGTGCACAAGCTGCAGAGGAAGGACTTCTCCAGCGTCAAGCATTGATAGCTGCTGAGTCAGGAGCGGCACATTTAATGGCAGTCGCGGTCCTTTCTGTCTAGACAAGGCATCTGCTTGTAGTCAAATCCACCTCAGTGATGTATTTTAGTGCAGACCTAAAACTTGAGCAATCTAACTGTGAGCACAAATAACCTGCCCCTGTACTGTTGAAGGTTTTCCATGCTAATAAAAATTAGCTTAGGAGAATTACTAAGTAATTTCGAGTACCATAAAGTAGCTGTTGTGAATAAAAAGTGTCGTAACCATGAAGGCTCAGCCCAGTTTCTGTAGGAATGAGTTGTTGTCATTAATTATCACTCTATTTTATAGTTATTGCCTGTAATTTCAGACTTTAAATATTCTAATGCATAAACAATGGTAATTTAATTATGGTGTGAGAGTTGATGAGATTTGCATGCGGAGGAAGAAACCATTAATAAAGTTTATTCAAAGAGAAACTTACAGTAACAATTAGCATTTTCCTGCTTTTCTGGTGTCATGGAATTAACCATCCTTTCCTAGCTCAGACCAATTATTTATACAAAACAGGCAGCACTATTTATATTATTGATTTAGAGATGCACAAGGCTGGAGAGCCACGTGGTCTGTCTGTACTGAGCAGCCACAAAAAAACGTTGCCCCGGTGTAAACTCCTTGCATTGAGTTCACTCACCTTTGTGCAGCCAAGTGCATATCAGAAAAACCACTCTGAGCTTGGGGAAAATCCAGAACTTGATCCTGCTGGAAGTATTGCGTGGTTTTATGGTGAAAGGTTGTATGGGTAGTGTTCCAGATTGTTCTACGTAGGGATAAGAAGATAATTCCCCCTACATTTTATAAACTTATGGCTGTTCAAACGAGGTGAGCACAATAATGATCACTTCTAAGATGATACTAGATAATATTGAATTATATGTGTATCATTAGATGCATTTAGCCATTATTATATATTTTATATAAATTTATAGAATAATGTTTAAATATTTAATTTAATGAGACAGTCCTTAGGATTTTCCATGTATTTCCATCTCCATAGCACCAAAACGATCTTAATTCACAGCTCTCTTTATCTAGATGATGATGAGGCTAGTTCATAGCTTGAATTACCTACTTATGAGCAATGTCGTGCCAGTCTCTTTCTTGTAGACATTTCCAGGGTAATTTTCACCTCTGCAACTAATTTTGTGTCAAAGCTTGCACACGCATATGATACCTAGCGGTTTCTGCATGGAAATGAACTTTAAGTGGCTATTAACACAAATTGGCTTTGAACCTATAATCTGCAGATAAAAGACCCTTTGAGCTGTCCAGGTCGTATAAGCAAACTTTCACTCTGAATATAGAAAAAGGTACATAGTTATAAACTTTAAAATACAATTATGAGGCTTGGTTTTCTTTCACTCTGTTTTCTTCTGTTTCCAAACCCACATGGCTGACTGATCTCAATTCCTATCAAAGGATTTTGTGAATGTGTTTGGGAGGCCTGTCTGGCTGCGGGCCACAGGTGCGATGTTTTGATTTCGACCTGGGAGCTGCGTAGACATGGGCGGTGAGGCCCTGGCCCAGGCTGCCCAGAGCAGCTGGGGGTGCCCCAGGCCGGGCTGGATGGGCGCTGGGAAGCCTGATCGGGTTGGGGGTGGTAGCCAACTAACTACTGCCGGGTAACCCCGGCAGGGGTTGGGGTGGGGGGGGCTGCAAGGTCCCTTCCAGCCCAGCCACGCTGTGATTCTGTAAACTCCTTAAATCCTTACCAAGGTGTTTCTCTGGTTCAGATGTTTTTTTGTATTGCAAGACTAGCAGCCTGAGAGCATTCTGTATTCATTTATGCCAACAATGAGTTTCCTCCGGCTTTATTGGCATCCAGCTAGATCCTCAGTGTGGAAATCACTCTTGTGCAGAACTGTTTCAGTCTGCTCTGAGCTATGAACTGCTGCAGAGGCAGTTACATCTCACCCCTCTGCCCAGGGTAGGCAGGAGTCCCACCCTGCACCAGAACCCTTATTCCTACCACTACACGTTGAGCATCTGTTGATAAATACGCTGCAAGGATGAATTTGAAAACAAAAGGACAGCTGTGTACTTGTAAGCATTTGGCAGGCACTGAGCAGGCTGTGGGAACACCGTCACTGCACGACACAGGATTCAGCTGTGCTGCGGGCGGCCGCGTTGGGTTGTGCACCGTGAGCTGAGCTGCTGTTCTGAGCAGAGCTCCCTGCTCTTGTTGCTCTGTGAAAATGCACACTCCTCAGCTCTGCTTGGCTGGAGGGGGCCTGTAGGTGGCCTTCTTTATAAAAGTGATATTGATCTTTATTAATCACGTGTGGCTGAATCACCCTGCTGGCGGCTGGAGCGCACAGCCGCGCATTGCTGAGGTGTGTTTCTTGCTGACAGGTGAGGGGAGGGTGCTGGTGTCACACCAGCTGACAAGACCATGACGTTTTGTTGCCAGATGTTCTTTGCTTTTACTTTTTTTCCGGTTTTGAGGGAGGCAAGGTGATTGCAAGGAAAGATCTAGTAGCCCATGTTTATTATTTGTATGTTTCTGCAATAAAAACCGAGCTGCCAAATTCAAGTGAGGAACAGAATTGCTCTGGAAATGAATATAGAAATTGTTTCTTGGGTGTCAGGCCAGTCTAGTTTCCTATCATACTTTTTCCATTATTCATTGTGTCATATATTTAGCTGGTGCTTGGTAGATAGGCAGTGTTATATATTAGCGCTGTGTACAATCTGTGGTTGTGGCAGCCACTAATGTGATGATGGACCAATATTTGTTTTCCAGTATTCAGTACATTTTAAGAATAAATCCATAACTTTATTTATTTATTTATTTTGTTACCAGTATGATATTGTGCCCAGGATCCCTTCTTTAGGATTCAGATCCTCTGTTCATCTGCTTTCCTTGCCTTCTGCTGTAATGGGAAATAATACAGCCTTTCTTACAAGTGGATGGCTTTCCATGGAGATGTGCATACTGCTGTACCTGCTGCTCAAACCTAGAATATTCAGAGCTACTCATGTCCTGTCGGCCTTTGCTGACGTGACAGAAATGAGATTTATTCGGATGTTACTTTCAGAAGAAGCTAGGTCACATAGTACGAGACTTGTCATATGAAAATAATCCACAATTCAGTAATAGTTTACCCTGGGGAGACCTGATAGCGGCCTTCCAGGACCTGAAGAGGGCCTACAGGAGAGCTGGGGAAGGACTCTTTAGAAGGCACAGAGCAATAGGACAAGAGGTAATGGCCATACACTGGAAGAGGGGAGATTTAGGCTGGATATTGGGAAGAAAACCTTTCCTGTGAGGGTGGTGAGACACTGGCACAGGCTGCCCTGAGAGGCTGTGGATGTCCCCTCCCTGGAACAGTTCAAGGCCAGGCTGGATGGGGCTCTGAGCAGCCTGGTCTGGTGGGAGGTGTCCCTGCCCATGGCAGGGGGTTGGAACTACATGATTTTTGAGGTCCCTTCCAACCCAAACCATTCTGTGATTCTCTGAGTGGGGGAGAGGAGGGGTGTGTGGCTACAGTGCTGCACAGTTACCTGTACTGCTTTGTGGTTCAGGCAAGATATAGCAAGTTGCTTAGGTTTAGGAGCAAAGGTTTTAGGCTGTCAATTCTCTAATGGGCATTTCACTATCCCTTCTTAATTCCTTGTGGTTTCTTTTTTGTGTATTATTTAAACTAGGACTGATTATTTAGCATGTTCAGTTCTCGTTATGACAAATAGGGACCATAACCTCCCAGATGCATTTAGGAATGAAGACAGCAAATGGAATATAGATGCCTGTAGGCCCCGTGATAGGGGAGTTAGGAGGAAAGGAGTGAGAATGGGAACCTCTTACACGGGCTGGGCTGAAGGAGACAGCCCAAACCCTTTGGTAGTTTACTCAGGATTAACCGGAGAGGCTGAAGTGCTCGAAGGAACTGACTTCCATCTTAATTTCTAAACAGTTTTGAACTTAAAGCTTGCTTACTGTACTTCTAATCTAGAACAGTAGGAAAAATCAGCGGAGTGGTTTTAATCGCTGCGATGAATACACAGCGATTCCCTACAGAGGCATTAGTCAGAAGTGACTGTTACCCAGCAGAAAGCAAGCTTGACAGGAACATGGGACAGCTCGCTGGTTCGCTGCGTGCGTCATCAGTCATCTCACCAGGTCCTTCACACCCAATGCAATGTCAGGGTAACCATTACAATGTAAATGTGGCTATGCAAATTCCCAGAACTCTTATTATCAAATTCATTAGAGCTGTCCAGCCACTGTATAAATGGTCCTGTTTGATCTTCAGGTTCTCCTAAGTAGTCATGTAGATTTTTCTCCTTAGAAATACTGCAGAAGTTCAACCTTGTCCCTAGAACGTGGCCTCTTTCTGTTATTTGCTCTATGCACTATTTCAAGCTCTCTTCTCAAAATGAATGCTTCAGCATGGTTTTTATCCCTACCAAAAAAAGAAAAATCAATGCAGGAACCCACAATAGACAAACCACTGGCAATAAAGCAGGATGTATGCATTTCGGAGAGAGAGGACTGTCAATAAGAAAATTGATTTTTGTTTCAGATATGCAACAACAACAACAAATTACAAGATTATGTATAGCACATTCGTTTTTTCTCACTTCTTGCTTCATCTATTCTTGACTGTCTCTGTCAAACTTACTGTGTGAAGAAATATGTCAAAGGAGCAAAGAAGCCCTATGAAAAATGTTCTGATTTAAGCATGCACATGCTTCCTTTCATGCTTTACGTTCAGAAAGAGAGACTGCCAAATATCTACAATCTTTGTCAGCTTCTGTTTATTCAAAGGAAGGAACAGGGAACACTTGAACAAAGTTTGGATGTGTGCGGTGCGGAGGAGCTCTGAGGGTTTGCAGGGCTGCTGTGCGTATGGTGCTGGGGCAGCAGCAGGATCCTTTCCTTTCCAGGGATGATTTATCTGGTCAGGTTGAGGCTGGTGTAAGGATAGCTCCTCCTTTTGGGGAAGACTTCAGGCAGAAGTTTGGTTTTGCTTCATGTTTACCATTTTTACAGTTTTTTTTTTTTTTTTTTTACAGTAGTGTTACGGCTTGCTTTGAAATGTAATGTTCTGGGGAGGGAGTAGGTTGAGCAGCAGCTGAATTTGCCTGTGGCATAATAAGTTTCAGTATTTCTGTTATAGTAGAAACGACTTGGGGCATCTTTGAGGAGGAATTTCAGATTATCACTGAAATTACTGACACATCTTGGGAAGCTTTTCTCTTTGGACCTGGCAGGGGATGGCAGCTGATGTATAAAGGAGAAGGCAATGGAGTGAAGGCTTTCTCTCCCCTCTTACTTGTAGGAGTGGGTGAAGAAAGTCTCTGTCCTGCACACCGGAGCCACAGTCCAGCCAGGTGTAGCTGTGTGTCTGCTCCAGGGAAGAATCTTCTTCCACAGGTTAAGTCAAGTATGTGCTCTTGTTTCTTTCAGGCTTTATGAAATATGGCTGGTGAGTAGTTTAATCCAGTGTTGATTAAAGACAACAAAAAGCGTGCTGTTGAAAACATCTATAGAAAAATCTTTCCGTACAATTTTTTAGAATCCTTCAGTGTTATTAATTTTATGTTTGAATTTCTTTTAAGTCCTGTGGAACTCGTCCACCTGGTACAGAACTCAGGCCTTGGAGACCTGCATGCAGAGACATCCAGAAAGCCGTTAGAGAAGAGCTCCCTTCCTAGAACCTCTTCCTCTGATCAATAAAGTCAATAAAAATAATAAACAGAGAGAGTTAATATCCTCCATTTCCTTTTATTTTTCTTCCAATTGCGACAAGTCTGGATACTTGGAACATAAATACCTGGCTCTTCATTTTTAGGAGAGGGCTTAAGCCTGGGTAGCAAATCATCTCGCTTACCCCAAAACTGTGACAGCGGCAGAAGCTCCTGAGAGTGCTGTAGCTTAGAGGGCTTGCTTTGGTGTTGAGCAATGAAGAAACAAAGCTCTGGGTACCAGCATTTTTTAAAGTCATCAGTGTTAGAAATGCATATTTACTTGCTTTCAAATAAATCATCCTTTTTTCAGTGCTGTTACCAAAAAGTGGGAAGTACTTGCTCAAAGCCATACACCTTACTTTCCTGCCCCTGTTGCATTATCAAATCCCTCCACAGAGCATCCTAAACAAAGAAGCTGATGTTGAAGTTCAGTTGATGTGGAGAAAGATTAATGTCTATGTCTACCTCTTCTATATAGCTCAGAGTTCATCATTTATAGGTGAGTCAGAAACAGAGGACAGAATAATTTTTTTATGTAGCCCTAATAAACTTGCAAAGTGGGAAATTAAGTTCTTTGTTAAACCACTCAGGTGGTCCAGTGCCACAGTTTTCATTCTACCCAGGGCTCCTTGAGGCTGATTCCTTCTGAGCATTTTGTTCTTTGTAGCTGTAGCAAAAGGCAGATTGTCTGGTGTACGTGAAGATGAACAGGACTTGTATTTAAAAAATAATAGGAATAAATTTTCTGTCTTATCCTGTGTTTCCTTAACAGCGAGGGCTTGCTTTGGGCTTCATTTTGGCTTGCATCTCAGGCATAAAGCTAAGACTTTTCCTCGTACAGATTTTGTTTTAGAGCATTTCCCTGTTTCTCACTGTATGCTTCTAGCACATCCCATACGAAGTTCCGTGACCTGTCTTTATGCAGCGTTGAGCCTTGGGTAGCGCAGACAGGAGCTTTCTGCCGTTCCAGTTCCCAAGCTGTAAGACAGCATTTGAAGCTGCAATGAGTTTTTATTGAAAGACTCTATAAAATGAAACCCAGCGTGCTGAATGTACCAAAATATTAGTTTAACTGCCTGTTTACAGTCCCACCATAAAAGAAAAAATATAGTCTATAAAAAAGACCTCCTGAAGCAACATTTAGAATAATGGAGGAGGGAAAGTATTGTTTAAACAGATGCTATAAATTTAATATGGTAGCATTATTGCCACCCAGGATTTTATTGATTATATCTTTTCAAGTTACTTATCTAGAAATTTATTGTATCTGTTTCCACTCTCAGTTAACTGTGATTTCCAGAAAAAAAAAAAAAATAATAATGAGCTATTATCTAAGAAGTGAAAGGGACAGGAAAGTGATATAAATAAAATGGAGCATCAAAGGCAAACACAAATCATGATATATATTTATCTTTTTTAATATTCTAATCAAGAAGAATGTAGAGAGGAGGTAGCTTTTGTGACTCAACTGCGCTTTTTTTTTTTTCCCCTTTTTTCTTTTCCTTTTTTTTTTTCCCCTTTTTTCTTTTTCTTTTTTTTTTTTTTTTGTGAGAGTTGCAGCACAGTGGCTTCAGTTCTCTGCTGAGTGACACATGCCCTTCACCTCCCATTTCCCTTTCTCCCTCCCTTTGTCAGACCGCCTGTCTCCGTGATGGATATCTCTCTTGGAGGAGGAATGCAGTGTGTCCAGGCATGCTGGGATTGCTGTCCACTCTTCCAATGGCAGGAAGAGTGTCAGCTTCCCTTAGTTTGCACATCCAGGGCATTGCTGTGCACGTTCCACTCCGATCATTGCGAGAAAGCAACATCCACAGAAATGGTTGAAAAAACTGGTCAGTGTTTGTGTTTCTGGCATTCACTGAGAGCGCTTGGCTTCCTGGGAGAGCTCCAGAGAGAGGAGGAAGGAAGGATCCAGGTCTGCTCTGTAATCAAGGTGAGGAATGCAGGGAAAGTCATCCCAGCACAGCCCGGCTGCCTGTGCATCCCTTCTGCACCTGGTGCCCTGCAGGAGGGTCCCAAGGAGCATCTGACCTCTGAGCAGAGGCTGTCAGCACTGATTTTGGTGAGCAGGCTGCTGGCACGGGGCAGTGAGGAAGCAGAAATGGAGCGGTTCTTAGGGTGTGCTGGTGGGGGCAACCCCATGGAAATCAGTTTTACTGCTCCTATTTGTGTCACGTTAATATATCTTCTTTCCCTTGCCTTCAGCTTGCATCCATTGTTATCATTTGTGCTTCATGTTATTACATATATATTATATATGCATTATATTATTAATATATTATATATGTATAATGCCTCATAACTGCCCATTGATGTAATCTTTTATTTTTAAAATGTTAGTAGAAAAACTGACTTAATCATTCTGCAAACATAGGATTTGGATGTTCTAACAGCGTTGACTCAGGAAAAAGAATTTCAGGTGTGTTCTTCCAACCTAAGAAAGACACAAGAGAGGAATAAAACATCTGGCAGTCCCTCTTATTCCATATTCAGTTAGGTAATGATCATCTCACGCGCTCCATCGATGTTTCTGAATATCCTAAGTGCTTGTTTCACCTGTTAATTATCTCAGCGATGGCAGCATTATCTGGCATACATTGTTTTTTGTGCGCTTTAATGTAGTCACCTTACAAAGGGTAACTTTTCAGTTGCTCAGACCTTGAAATAAGCTTCTTGATAGGCTCCCAAGAGATGCATCCTGTACATCCAACCTGAAAGAAAACATTTCTGCAGGCTGTTGTCCAGAGGGAGTTTGGTCCAAAGTAATACACAGCTTAGGGAAGATGCCCACAGTTAAATGTGGCAGAACATAAATGGGGCAGAGATTTCCTTCTTGTTACTTGAGCTGGGTCCTGTCATCCTGGCAAATGCCAATAATTTCCTTGATGCTCTGAGCAAACTGCTCACAGAGTGTTGGCTTTGAACCAAATAAATAGTTATAAAATATGTTTTTATATATAAAATAGTTACAAAAGATGTTTGGTGAACCGCTTTGAGTCATGACTTAAGGTCTAGAAAGCCTTCAGCTTCTAATGTGCAGAAAGAGTGCTGAACGCTTCATTTTCTGTGGTGACTTTGTATGCACTCAGTGTTGCTATCAACGTGCTTTGAGGATGGGAAGTTTCCCAGCTTAGAGAAGTCTCATGACATCCTGTGTACCACTCAGTGAGTCATCTTCGGCTGTCACTTCTCAGGGATGTAATGGTGTGTCTGCGCTGAACGTTCGAGAGCCAACCTTCAGCAAGGTGCTCCTTGTCCATATGGTAAGGTGGTGGCCTCTTTTCTTGCAGAAGCGCATGCTCCTGTGAAGGATGGATTGCTGGGCAAGAGAACGGCCAGCTCTCCAGCTTGCAGAAGGCTTCTCCAGATCCTTATTCCTCATTGTAAGTTTGCTCTGCTTTATTTATTTCTTACACTTGGCATTAAACACTCCCTTGGATATTCATTATGCTACTATGAAAAATGAATTTAATTGATGAATGAAGTCCTGGTTTGCTGCCACTGCCTTTCCCTCTTCCAATTCAAGGCTTTCAGTCTGTAACAGATGCATAGCCAAAGGACTAAATTCATCCTCATTCACCAGTTCTCCTGCAACCTGCTAGCTGTCACTTCCCTTGCCAACCCACATAAATGCTTTTAAAACTTTTAGGGTTTATATCATTTTCAACCTTGTAAACAAGGGGTAAGGCTGTTAAAAGCAAAATAGATGTAACTCATATGCAGTTATACCCAGTTAGCAGCAGGGCAGATAAAACAGAATCTGTTCTATAGAGGGAATCATTAATTTCCTTTTACTTACGACTTCTCATTGTCTGAAGAGCAATGGCTAAGTTTTATTCTGTAAAAGTCTTAAACATAGGCTTTTGGTGTGTGCTTCATCAGCTGAAAAAATACTTTCTATTTTCTGGAACAAAAATATGTTGCAACAAAAAGCTGTAAGCAGAAAAATCTGAAGTGTTTGGAGACCTTTTTTGATGGTTATACTTCAATACTTTTATAGCAGTTTTATATTTATTTCAATTGAAGGCTTCTGTGAGAAATGTTTCTTCCTCCTGTCATTTTCTCTATCATTTTGACGTATGTTCTACCACGATATAAACAACACTAACACCATCGCAAGGATGCAGGGTCTGAGGTGCACCCTTGTGTTATTTGTAGCAGTCTTCCAACTCATTCCTTCCAGGCCAGAATTTCTTCTCTATTTTGGATCTTTTTGAAAAGAAAGATTTAACTTACAGCAGATAAGGGGAAATCTATTTTCTTATTTAAAAAAAAAAAAATCTTTTTATCATGTTCATTTCAGAACATGTCTTTTTCTTCTTTTTTCTTCTTTCATTGCAGTTTTTGACACTTGAATGGATTACTGTTCCATCCTTTGCTCTTTTTCTTTCTCTCTTGCTCTCTTTTTGGATGTGTGAGATAAAAAATTTTAATACCTAATACATTGTAGTAGCTCAGGTATTGTTCAGTACTCTGTTGACCTTTTTAGTATTCAGTATTTTGATTATGTGCTTATCCTTTCTGTACTGGAAGGTTAGTGAGATTTTAAGCAAAAGAATGCAGCAAACAGGGAGAATAAACACCATGATGTGTAGGTCAGAAAAGGACAACAAAGCTACTCATGCAATTTGCAAAATATAGTGTATGTCCAAATATTTGATATCTTCTTTTATCAACTTGGCAAAGAGAGCAGAAACTAAGAAGGAATGGACTACTAGGGAAGGGCAGCAAAAATGATGAAAAGGATTGAGGGTTAGATTTATAAGGAGAGATTAAAGTGATGAAGCATGTGTGGCTTGACTAAACAACTGTTAAGAATGGGCTGTAAAAGTTATCTGAGAGCAGCTGAAAGGTATGTGCACCCACAGGGAAAGGTTTGCTTAGGGTGCTCCAAGGGGATATAATTTTGAGTAGGGGATAAAACACCACAAAGAAAAATTGAGGAGGAATAATTCAGACAAAATGCAAGAGGTTAGGCTGTGCTATTGACCATTTGTCCCTTTCCTGGAGTGAGAGGGGTGTTAAGATCTTCCTGTATGGCTCGTGATGAGGTACTGCACCGTCAGTTTTGAGTTTTGGCTTACAAGCTGCAGGCGTTGGCTGGCTGCCTGCAGGGAACACGCAGGGGATGGAGAAGGCAGCTTGGTTCATCCCATGCTCTCTCGCAGTTTAGAACAGTAAATGGAAGACATAAATTATTGCTTCTCTCCTGAACAAGGTCTTTAGGTCTTTTTTTTTTTTTTTTTTTTAATCCTTTTGGAGAAAATAGTACAGACAACAGTGGGTGCAGAATCACAGGCAACAGAACAGGCTTTAGCATGAAATATTCACTAGTCTGGGCTTTGTGGTTCAGCTCCGATGTTCCATGAGACTATTCCATAGATTCCTGCCTTCTGACACAGCACCCTGGCAGTGTTGTGACACGCAGGGAACCTGATGATTTTCCCTGGGGCAGTGATGAGGCAGAACAGAGTGTGCTTGGGGGGCTCAGCCAGGCACATGAAGCCCACCAGCACCTAGCAGCAGCACAGCCTGTGCTGTCTAGTGGTGTGAAATCAAGTTGCTCTTTTCCTGCTGTGTGCACCTAGGTGGTGAATCTGGACAGTCAGCACAGACGGGTTTCTGCACATTTGCGGTTTACAGCGGCAGCACCTGTGTTTGTGGGTGTTGCCAGCAGATGGCTAAGCCCACTTGCTCTCACCTGGGACAGAGAGAAGCTGAATGCTGATGTAAGAAGGTGCTGAATGCTTTGCACAGGTAGGCAGCTGCTCGTTCTATATCGAGGCCTTTCTTAGTTCCAGTCACTGTGGAAAAGAGGGTAATTACATTAAAAATGAGATTAACAGTTTGAAGGGGGGATAAGTAAGCTGCAAATTGCACCTTCCATGAGCCTGCAGCTTAGGTACAGAAAATCGTGTTGGATATGCTGGATTTACTAGTGGTTGATTCTAATGCAAATGTTTGGGAGCATCGAGCTCTAAAAATACATCAGTTTGCTTAGGCAGGAGTGTTTTTTTGCTTCCACTGTAAGTAAACAAACCAAGAAGGAATATCAGAGACAGATTTTCATGTTACCCACTGGGGTGCCTGCTTATTAGGTGTTGTCCTTACGAAAGCCCCAGACTGGAAAGCAGTAATACAAAATAACTTCCTGCATTACACAGTATGTTGGAGTGTATTATTTGGAGAGATAAACTCTATGTAGAGCATCCACAGCATGAGCTCCCTCCCTGGGGGTGTAAAAGGTTAGAGCTCCAAAGACAGCGGAGCATCCTCACTTCATACCAGCAGACAGATGGGCCCTTGTCGTCTTTTCTTCTTTATTTTTTTACCCAGTAGGTTTTATTTTCTTTAATGATAAGACTAAGCTGACAAAACAGAAGAGCTCAAAGATGCTTTCCACACATTCATCCTTAAAAGATCATCTTTATCCTTCCTTTTGCTTCAAGGTAATTTGTGACTGTCTTTCATAATAGGAAGAATACTTTCTGTTACCTGCAGCAGATCATTTGCAGCTCCAGAGACATAAATAGCTCCTTTAATTGTATACTTTTCATTGTCTGCATTATGTGAATTGTGTTTTGGCTTAGGGTTTGTTTTTTTTTTTTCCTCCTTTGCTTAGCAGAAAGTAAGAAGTCTGAATTCAGCCCAGTTTACTTTTGTCAGCTTACTGTTCTGATCTAGTAAGAAGTTAGAAAGTAAGAACTTGGTTTGGAGCTGAGTGGGTGCCACCATGCTTAGCCAAAGGAGCAAAACACAATACCTGCAAGGAAAGCTATCTGCTTTGCAGGAAGTGCTGCATCTGATAATTACATGAAGGTTGTGGCTTTTTTTGGAATAACTGTAAGCCCTGGTGGGGCCACAGAAGGAAGGGAAAAGGCATGAATAATGGAGGCCAAAAAATTGTGTGGTACTAATTGCACGTGCTGTGAATGTAGCTTTTGTCATTTCCACCTGAGAAAACAGTTTCCTGAGGTTTTATGCACAAAACAGGCAAATGTGGCTGAATGGGACACTTTGGGGAAATAGCAGCACACTTCTACCGCAAGCTGCTGCTTCAGCGCCTTCTCTCTCCGCCACCCGCACACACAATGTCTTGTGGTGCTGCAGAGCACAATGCTTTGAAGGAGGCCCCTGCTTTTCCATGAAATAAAAGCTGATCAGTCTCAGCTGCCTACCAAACTGTGTTTTCCTCTTTGCAACAAATTCAAGGCGATGTTAAGCCTCAGTGTTTTGTCTGCAGTCTACTTTGCTAGAACAGTATTCCTTCGTGTTCAGTATCCTCTTTAGATTCAACTCTGCTGAAGTTCTCAGGCAGCGCGTGTCACTGCAAGGATGATTTCCAGTATTCATTAATCCACATGCTTAGCATCAGTCATAGGCTTCTCTTCAACGCTTTGTAAAAGGTCAGTAGTAAATCAAAGGTACCTGGTGATATGATGCAAAATTTGTAATCGTACTTTGTGTGATTGCTTCTGATGGAGTGCAGTGGGGTTGTTTTGCTGTCTGTCTGTCCTCTGCTGTAAGACTTGCACACCGAGGATGTGTCCTTCAAGCACAACTTCCAATGAAACTGGTGTCTTGGATGTTGCTGTGTGTCTTTAAACATGCTTGAAAGCTCATTCTCTTTTCCTCTTTGAGAGCATTGTCCTCAGCAGCTGGCAGAGAAGAAAGTAATTCTCTTCCATGAGCTGAGAATAATGTTCTGGTGGCTTGCTGAATTAACTACGGGGTGGTAATTAAGAGGTTTGCTTTGTGTGGAGCCAGGGCATGAGCCTGGCAGCACTTTGTCATAGAAGTGAAACATGGAAATGTACCTGCAGTTGAGAGAATCTTAGCCTTTTTTATTATTATTATTATTTGTTTCTCCTCCTGAAAATACCTTTCTGAAATGAGACACAATTTATATGACTGCTTTTGGGATTCTGGCTGAAAGAAGCATGGCCGTATTTATGTTTGGACCTCAGGGGGCAAGGCACTTTGCTCAGCTACCAGAAATCACTCGCTGCCAGCGCCTGATCTCAGACCCACAGATTGACTGCCACCAGGACTGGCTCGACACACAGCAATTGGGGGGCTTAACCTTCGTATTTCATCTGCTAACCTCGCGCTGTGCACTTGGCCTCCATCAGTTTATTCCCCCATTTTCCTCTCCAGGACATGGACTGGCAGCTTCAGGGGACCACGATTCGTGTTCCTGTGATTTGGGGTCTTTTGGTGTCTTTCGGAGATGCCAATGGCTCTTCCTGCGTGAGAACAAAAATGTTAGCCCTTGTGTGCTGTGTAAAACAAACTGGAGTTGTTCCCGTGAAGTCGTGTGGGGATGCACTGGGCACTGAGCTCCCATGTTGCTGCTTTCCTTGCACATCAGAAGCACCTGCATGGCACAGTTTACTTTAAAGGTCTCTGCAGTTTTTCCGTGTAGCACTGTACAGTGACCGCTTTGTTTTCTGCAGTGCACAGCTTCGTTTTACTTACTGATTTTATTTTCTTTTTAGAGAAAGCTGTCTAGCAGGGAGTTGCTCCAGATTATTGATGTAGGAAATTACTGGGGAGCGGTGTGTGCTGCAAATACATGCTTTAGTTGGCTGAGCACTAACTTTTCCAAGCAGAGAAGTCCTAAAGCAGCAGCTGTTAAAGGGCAGCCTAATTTTGTAAGACTTTTCTGCCTATAGTCCCTTGTAGTGTTTTCATGTCACCATGGCACTTTCCATTAAAATGTCATCTTGTACAAGGATCACTTTGTATATTCTGATTGTTTCTAGGCCTTACTTGCCTTTTTCTTTTCTTTTCTTTTCTTTTCTTTTTTTTTTTTTTTTTTTTTTTTTTTTTTTTTTTTTTTTTTGGGACCTCTTTACCTATCCTGGGCAAAAACCTCCTTTGCATTGGCTAGGTAGGAGCTGCAAAGCTTTGTAGCATTGAGGCACGATTTTGTTACAGTTTTTTAGACCTTTTCACTGAAAGAAAGGGGAGAGGGAGAAGGGAGTGGCTAGAAAAACACTCTGTGGCATCTAATACATACAGCTTAAAATGCCTGGTGATTCTGAGCTCCAGGCAAGACTTTCAATATTTAATAAGCTCATCTTCACTGTTGGGTGATGCTGTGTAAAGAGACCTGCAAGGCCAGCCTGGTCTTGTGATGGCTTTGTCTGAAGTGCATGATCTTATTAAACACGAGGAGCACAGGTTTCAGAAAGGCCTTGCTGCAGCTGTGTCTTGGTGGAGCAGTCCTAAATCATTTCTGAGTTGTGACACAAGTTTTGCTTTGCTTTTTGCTCTAAGCCTCTGCTGCAGAACACGGTAACCCTGTGACTTGCTACCAAAATGACCATTGTGGAAACATCCTTCATATCTCAGAACCTCTGACAGCTTGAATAATAACCTTGATAAAATGAGCAACTTTTTCCATTTGCTGCACCCACTATTCATGACACAGGCTTTTGTGATGCCCTGTCTAGGTCATGTCCTCCCCAGCCATAAAAGTTCTGGTCTGAATTATCAAGCCCATTATTTCACTTCTTTCAGTCTTACTAGGCTGGGTCTCCGAGTGGTAAAATGCGTTCTAATAAGTGGATAGGTTTTACAGGACTGTGAACTGGAGAACTGCTCTAATTACAAAGGAGAATCAAGCCAAGACTCCACTTATGTGAGCTATTTGTTCAGAGGCACCTAATGGAAAAATAACAAGTGTAATGGGCTTTCCTTCCTATTATCCACTCGTGAAGGAGCCATCCTTGCTAACCTTTGCCGTCTGGAGGCATTTACTTGGCTCCTGTTAGAAACAAGTTTGAAACATGAAGTGGATAAGAAGATGCTAGAAGCTAGAGGGCAAATCTCGGGGGAGTTATATTTTAGAGACTAGCACTCTCCTTTGCCCCCAAGAATAGAATGGAAATTCAATGGGAGCTGAACCCAAATCAGCGAGTGTCAGATGGAGTATTACTAATGGAAGCAAAAGCAGCGTTTCCCAAGCCCTGTGATCAAAAAAGGCATGGCAGGGGCTTTTGATCCAGTGGCAGTTTGGGGTGCCTGTGATGTTAAAATAAGCCCAGTATTTGCCTTACGGAAAATCTCTTCAGGCAGGTTCCTCTGTTTTTAGCAATTTCACCAGTTTGAAGAGGTGTTAGAGATGCCTATTGTTGCCGTACAGAGTCATAAGCATAGAACTAATTTTTATTTGTGTTAAGTAATCACTAAAGTTTTATTAAAAAATGTAGCGCTTAATATCCATTGCCTTTGCCACCTTGTCTTGGATACTGATTACACCTTTATGCGGGACAGCAAACAGAAAGCACAAAGCCACACAGTGTTTTCTGGTTCTTCATGGGAGCTGTTTTAAATGCTTCAGATCATTCATTAGGGTAAAATACTCTGCCGAAAAAACATTTCAGGTCATACAGTGGAATGGACAGCATTAATGGTGAGAGGTTTATGTTGTTTTTGCAAAAGCTTAAAGCACTCTGTGGTTTTGGGACTAAGTTTAATCAGATAAATTACGGAAAAAAAAAACGTGACCAAAAGAAATTTGCAGTATACACTCCTTTGTTGGAGCTGGTCAGGAATTGTTCTGATATCTGAAAATGAAGTGAAGGGCTTAGTTTTCATACATGAATTTTTTTTATTAAAAGAAAAAATTAATTGACAGTCAAAGGTTCATCCAAAATTAAAGCTTGTCTGGATTTTCAGTTGGAATGAAATTCATCTCTTAATACGAGCTGGCTTGGCACATTTAAGGGCCTACCCTTAGAGTGTTCTTATGGCTCCTTTTATGTTAAGGTATAAAAGCAATTTATCTTACCTGTATTACAGCAGGATGAATTGGCCTGTGAAGTGCCTATTTTTTTCCTAACTTTTTT
>VXAV01001344.1:334943-386000 GCA_013399715.1 Alectura lathami
CCCAATGAATAAGTAACCAGGATGAAATTCTTCCCTCTTCATACAACTCTGAAGTAAGAGGACAATTGAGATTTTTGTATTTTTGTCCTGCTTTAACAGAGGAAATATTTCATTTGTTGAATGTTTTACAGGATGTTTTACCATCAGGTTGAACAGCTTCCTGTTTGTTTCTGTCCAGTCTTAAACTACACAATGCTCCAGGTGCTGTAGATTTATACCAGTGATATTACCTGGGGCTAAGCTTCGGGGAGCACTGGGTGTTGGCACTGTCATCACTTCACTGGTGGGGAACTGAGGAGGAGAAGAAGTGAGTAGCCCTACACTGCCCAGTGAGCCCATGCTCAGAGGTAAGATTTGATCTTTCTGTTTTTTAAACATTCCCCTGGATGATGCTTCTGCTGAGAGTCCCTCGAGCAACCTAAGGCATTTGTTGAGAGCAGTGAACCCATGTGCATGGAGAAGTGAATGTGAAGGAGGAGAAATTTCTGAATGTCAAGGAGCCAGTCTTAAACCATCCCTTCTGTGGAGCGAGGCAGAACTTGGAAAGTGCTGTGGTTTCCTAAATGGTCCTTGGTAAGAAGGAGTGTCATGAAAACCTTTTTCATCTTCCCTAGCAAACTTCTTGGTAGTTCAGATTCATGCTCCTTGTTGATCAGGGTTCAGTTCAAAGTCATGGCGTGTCCTTTTACTGTGTATGCATGCCGGTTTCTCTGCTAATGAGATACCTGATCCTGTGCCAAATTGCCCACATTAAAGCTGCTCTGAAAATCCAGCTGCTTTAACACATCTGTCTCCTCTGGTAAAACTGAGACCCTGGCCTGGGAACACCCCTCAGGAATTCAGTGCAGAGATGCTTTTCTGAGCTCATGCAACACAGAAGGCTGCTTGTGAGGGTCTGGCTGATGAAATCGGCTGGTGCAGTCCCAACAGAACTGAGAACCTCCTCTCGACAATTTGTTATTCCCACAGGATTCTCTTATTCACTCCTGTGGTTCTATATTAGTGAATTTGGTAGACATATTAATAACAACCAGTGCCATTTTTGGGGAGGCTGCCCCTTGGGACAGTCTTTCTATTCTTGCCTGAATACCCCTGATCTCTGCTTGCACCTCGTGTAGGTTCTCTCTTGTTGTATTCTATTTTATGTGCATGACTGCTCAACCATACCTCCAGCATGTGTCTCCAATAATTCATTGTAGCCTATATATAAAACTGAATGCAGAGAGGAGGGGAAGGTCTTACAGGACTGAAGGCATGCAGCGCTCCTGGCAGTTGTCTGATAGTCAGAAGTGGTGGCTTGCTCAAAGTGCTGTGCCACAGCTCTTGGCTCTTCATGTGGCTGATGTGAATGCATCAGAGTTCTCAGCACGGATCCTGTGGAGAGCCATCCACAGAAAATAGTTTGCAGCTGAAGCTGAGAATGCATAGAAAGGTTTGTCCTGTGATGCATGAATCAGGAGAAATACAGCAGGAAGCAGTCCCTGGAGTGCCTCTCACAATTCACATGCCAGTTGGTGCGGTGCTTTTCACCAGCCCCCGTGCTGAAGTCAGTCGTGCTTGCAGCAGGGATGGATTTGGGCAGTGACACCTGCAAGTATTTATTTAATTTGCATCAACCAAAGGGCTTAGCATGCATTTTGGCTCAAATTCTCCAGCCGAGATATTTTTGCTTCCTTTCCTTTGCTAGTGTTTACATGAGGGATAATTTGTAGGATGAATCGTTCCAATCCAGAGGTGTCCTCTTCTGCGGCTGTAATGCCACTGTCCCGTGCAAAAGGACATCACTGTGGTTCTTGCACAGCAGCCCTTTAGAGACAGCCTTTGGGTGATATTCCAGAGGTCTGTTAGGACTGGCATGCAGAGTCCCATACGGGCAAATGGCAGCAAGAGCCATCGATGGAGGCGCCAGGCGCCAGCTGAGTCCTCTCATCTGCCGAGGGGCAGCTGATGTGATGTGCACAGAGGTGTTCGTAGATCATGATCCAGCTGCAGGACTCCTCTAGCCTCGAACACCTCTAACACAGGAGCATGTGTCAGATCTTGGCAGGCTTTATTCTAGAAGTGATTTGCTGTGGGTTTAATGGCAGAAAGCCTTCACTGCAGAGGGGTTTCAAAACAACCTATTTCTGTTTCGTATTAGAGTGTGTTTTGCAGTTGTTTATGCTTAAGGAAAAACCTCACTTTAGACTCAATTTACAATTGGTGAGCAAGCTTTTTAACAGAAAAAAGAGGGAGGGGAATTGAATCACATATTTTTCCTATATCCAAACATCCAGTGCCATTGGGAAGAATCCTACGTGGCAAATAAAGTCTCATTCAGAAGCCCATTTCTTTTGAAGGACTGGCTGTGACATGCACTATTATTTTTCAGTGTCGTTGCTCCAAGGCTGCATAGCAGACCTCAAAGAAAAAAGTAAAGCACATGGAATGTCTGACTCTATTCCGTGCTGCTTTAGGTGATGGTGAAATCATTGCTTGTGCAGAAAATCATAGTGTTTGTGGCAAAAGGTGTGCTTTTTTGGGGGGTAGGAAAATACATTAGTGAAGCATATGCAGTTGTTTCAGGTGCCCACTGTACTGAGATTTTCACAGGAGAAATACACCAGTGCCAGCCAGGTCTGCATTAGTTAGCAACAAGGTTACAAAACATTTGCAGTTCTGTTTGAAGGAGCACTCAGTTCTAGAGCATTTCAAAGAAGTACTGGCTATCATTTCTTGTTTCTTAGCTTGTTAATTTACATCACTGTTTGCAGCAATGATGTGTCCACCCCTTTTTGCTGTTTCGCAGTGCTGGTGAATTCAGAACTTGACATAAATCTGCTTTTTTAACACTAGAGAAACAAGGTGTTAAGATGGTCTCTTTTCCACGTACTCAGTGTGATTTTGGGATGATAGTTTGCTGTGAATAAGCGATATTCTTAAATGCTTGGAGCAGTGTTCAAGTTTCTCTTTGGTCTGTGTGACACCACAGTCTTCAGTTGTGAGTTTATTTTTTTCAAATTCAGCTTTGTCAAACATTATGATGGAATCATCTTACTCTGTTCTAAATCTTGTGGTAGGCTGTGATAAATAAGAGTCATTTATCACATTCAGGGTTTTTTTTTCAGCACAGTACATTAAAAAATATTCCTGCAGGGACCACTCTCAGCACCAGAAAAAATCGCTGTCCTTAAAGAGTTTTAAAAGGTCAGACAAATTGATGTGGTCATGCATAGAGCTCCTGACTTCCTTAGGATGACCTGAGAACTCCTAAAACGTGTTAGGCTCTGGAGAATGCTTTTAACCAACTTCTAATAGAAAAATCTTCACCTTTATTTATTTTAGTATCCTGTAGGATATTTACTAGAAATCTGGTGACCAGATTCATTTGTGCAGATCTCAGAAGCATTTACAGCCCAGAACTAGGGGCGACTTCAGGTGTCAATAAATCACTTCTTGTCCTCTCAGTCTCAGGCATCTCCTTTCTCTCTTTCTCTTTAGAATATTACCTGGAGAAAAAGAAAAGAATAATCAGCAAGGGCAGAGCTGATCCCAATGAGGAGTGTAGCTACAAGGCTGCGACGTGTGGGGTGTGCGTGCTGCGGGGTACAATGGGCGATGGGGGGCCAGCATTCCTTTGGCTTGTGCTAGTAAATTTGCACTGGAACTGGAAACAAGTCATATCGCTTCAGCTTCATTAACGACTGTGACGCTAGAAGTACTCCACTAATGCAGCTTGAGCAGACCTTTACAAGCAGCTTTCAACTTTTTAAAGCCATTGCTTACCCACTTGTATCTAGCTAGAGAAATTCTGACCATTATTTAAACTGTGACACAAGTTTGCCTACCGTCCTTGTTTATCCAACACTCTGCCCTGAGAAAGGAGATTTCAGGAGGAAGGTCCCTGCTCACACAGTGCTTTCAGTGCCGTGCTTTCTGTAGAACTAATGTTCTGTGAAGACATTTAAGACATTTGTCTTTTTTTTTTTTTTTCTTTTTCCCCCTTCATGCTGATTTATCTGGGATTATTTGCATGAATAAGATGGCCTGAAGTCTTCAATGCACACTTTCTAGGAAGTGATGTGTCACTGGGGAAATGGTTAACCACATGCTCATTTTATTTCCACTTTAAGTAATATGTACTGGATATGTGTATCCTCTTAAAATTTCAAAACCAGTATTATTTTATAGGTTAATAGCATGTCTTGCTCTGTGTATATATTTTAAAAGTCAGATGATAAAACAGGTTCCATCATCTCCAAGTGACAATAGATCTTGTTGGAGACAAATTTATAGCTATTACATTTTTGTGCTTGTGTCAGCTAACCTTGGCGAACAGAATCCTACTTGCTATTGGGATGAAACTTATAAATCTTTTCCTTTCTGCTTTCTCTTCTTCCCAGTTTTGAAGCCTTGTCTAAGACCTTGTTGCCTCCTTTATTCATGACAGCAAGAGTATCCTGTGGGTTGAAATTTTGTCAAGGACTACGGTGTAATACCTCACCCCTTTTTTATCCCCCCACAGTCAAGTATACACAGGTTTAGACACCTTCTGAGGCTTCTGAGCTCCCAGCTTGAGATGTTTGTTATAGCTGGTGGTTGTCTGAAACGCAAAGTAATCTTTTAAAGCCTTCCATTTCAACAAGTTGTTTTATAGGTTAGAGGACTCACATTGTTTTCTATCATAATCCTGTTGTACAGCATCTCTGAATAATGCAGTTTTCCTTTATGTAATCCTTGTCTTAACTGCTTTGGTGCAAGCTGAGCAGCCTTCTGTGTCAGGACTTTTTTTTTTTTTTTTTTCCTCCCATGTCTCCAAAATTTATATTCAGTCTTGAGACATATGTGAAATTTTTCTACATTTATTGAATGATCTGTGATCTCAGTCTAGAGCTAAGTGAAAGTTTGCTCCTAAAACTTAATGGGAAATTATTTGTCCTAGCAAAGTCTAAAGAAAACAAACATATTGAATGCATTTGGGTTTGAGTATTCTTCCATTTTAATGTTTTCAATGCTTTCTTTAAAAATAACAACAACAATAAAGAATTGAAATAATCAATGACATTTCTCAAGCCAAAAAGAAGTAGTCTCTGACTTTCATTTCTGAAACAGTTCAAAGTTTCCATATTTAGTGGATCTATGATGTTCATGCTTTTACCTTTGGAAAAGGTATGCCAGCTGCGTTCCTATAACCTGTGGCCTGCAGTTCCATTCCTTTAAAAATAACTGCAGAGTAGCTGTGGCCTCCCATGCACAAAGAGAGCCTTGCAGGAGTGAAGTGCTGGGAGGGTATTCTGTTTGTTGTGGGTACAGGTAGATGCATTTGAACATGAGGGCTTGCATTTTAGAGCCATTTAGCTTTAATTGCAGCAGTGCTGGGCTTGCTCTGTCTCAGTCAGTAGGGTTTTACTGCTGATATCTCTGCAGACAACCAACGTTCCTGCCTCCTCCAGCCAGCCCCAGCCTCCACCTGCTCATCCACAAGCACCTGCGCTGTGGGGTCTCATTAATTCCACAATTTTTACACAACACCTGACCTGCTTACACGACAACTCGTGAGATTCATGAAGTCAAATGGCAGATTTATGCGAGCAGGCAGCTGTCTGCATGCAGAGTTACGGTGTATGGAAGAAATATGCAGATGTCAAACACAACCATGCAGTTGGCAAATCGACTTTGGGTATTTACATACAATAATTACCAGTGTGGGGAACTGGAGCATAATCCTGTTCAGAAAGGGCATGCCATGCATATGGAGCAGCCCAAATACAGACTTTAAAATTTTTGTTGGGCGACAAGGATATGTTTCTCCCATTAATTCAGTGCTATTTGCTGTGCTTTAGCTATAGGATTGGAGGAACTTTCATGGGATGGAGCTGTATATCTCTTCCAGACATATTTTGGGTCCAGGAATGTAGAATTACACATACACTCCTTCAGTTCTGCAAGAAGCAATTTACTCCAGCCAGTGCTAGCCATGGAAGCGTATTCTTAGTGGGCAAGAAGCATAGAATATAGAAGGATATGTATGTGCATCTATATATGTAATATTAATTTTAGGACAGAGGCTTTAGCCCAAATGTTAAATACCAAGTACTGAACTTCCACAATTGAGCTGTGCCCTCCCAAACTGGGTCAGTGAGCTGGGAGTGGCTGACACTTCTAAGGGTCACACTTAGGATGTGTGAAATGAATGGGTCTGCTGGAAGCACGATCAGAACCCCAGGACTGCCTTTGTGATGTCCCAGATTAGAGTGCAAAAATAAGCTTGTGTGTGAAGCCTGCTGGACTGCAGACTCTTTTCCATTCCTTTCTAACCCAGAATTCAGCGGTGTTTTCTCCTATTTTTGCCATGATCATATTGCTGCTGTGAGTGTAGCTTCTTCAGTGTGTGGATCTGTGTTAGGCATGGCAAATGTCTGTATTCACTGCTTTACATCTTGGAATGGATGCTCTAGAGCAAGGAGACAAAGAAAATGAAGACAGCACATCAAGAGCCTTCCTCTGGCTCATTTCATCGATGTAGGCTTCCAGTGCTTTTTAAACTTAACCCCCTAGATGAAGGTAGTTTGGTTTCATTCCTCCAGCAAGGCTTTTCCAAAGACCTCAAAGTACCAGCTCTGTTCAGAGCCTTGGTCTGAGTTTCTCTTCAGGAGAAGAGACCTTTACAGGGGTGTTGATAGTGGCAGGAGAGCTGTGTTTTGGAGGATTTGATTATGGCTGCAGATGGCAGTGGGATCGTGTAAGCTGCTGGCATCTCACACTTGGTCTTGGGCTGGTGGGTACTTCTACCTGCACAAGCACATCAGCTGTTACAAGGTTTGACTTTTCTGGTTTTTTATTGTTAATTTGTATAACAAATACTCATAGAAATAGTATCATCATCATCTTGAGTGAAGCTCCCTATCTTTTTTCTTGTTTTGGTTTGTTTTAAAGTTTTTTGCTGACAACAGGCATTTGAAGTAGCTTCCAAGTTGAATTAAAACATTGCTTGACATCTCTGTATGGAACATAGAACCCAACAAGCATAAAATCCATTCCAGAGGTCCTTAATTATGTGCAATGCAGGACCAACAAACCTGCTGGAATGGAAGATGTTCTTGAAGAAGTGATAAGAAACTTTCTGAAGGTTCCTGGTCTGTGTTACCCTCCCTTGCAGCAGCCTGATGCACTTACACTGAGGTCAGGGGAGCTACATGAAGTCTGCGCTCCCTTAAAGAATGTGGGAGTTGCTAAGAAATTGGGAATCTTTTTTCCTTTGCTCAGCATAATGCAGGTTTGTGCTGGAGCAGGCTGTGGTTCTCCAAGTCTTGAGCTGTCACATCCAGCCCCTGCTCTAGGGATTTAGTTCTCTAGTGCTGCCTGAAACTCACTGAAGTGCATGTGACAAGTCTTGGTTATCCTCTACTCAACATTGGTCGATTTTTTCATTTCTAAAAATTTTCATTTCATTTTCCCTTTCAGGGTCCACAAATCTACCTTTCGTTGCTGTATAAATTCACTTTAAAGAAATACAGATGTGAAAGAGAAGCAGAGCAGGTTCTTACAGGGGTCTGTTTGTTTGCCATCTATCTTGGAAGCATGTCCACTGTTATCCTTGTATAATGAACCAAAAGCAAGGTGATGAATTGTGCTGATGAAAAACATATTAAAAGTTTCTCTGTTGTAGGACAGCTGGAGTATCATTTTATCTTCTGGGGTTTAAATATCATGAAGCTAGGTTATCAAATATTCTCCATATACTCTGCTGTAATCCCCAGGGACTTTGTGTCTAGGTAAGCATGCAAATGGCAATCAGGGGGCAGAGGCAAAAATTAAAAGTAGATATGATTTTTTTTTTTGCTGGATTTTAATTTTTGTTCTAACTTAGTTATGCAAATATTCTGAAGTTAATGATGCATTCAGTGACAGCATTAGGAACATTTCTAAATCTGTCCATTAAGTCTTTGGTTCTGTTCCATTCACTTGGGCCTAGATAATAAATTTCTCCTAACAGCCAGGCATAGACTCTCTCACGACCTTCTGCCCACTGTATGTATTTTAATTCTGTTTTAAAATGTCATGCAATCTTTGTTTTATTGTAGAGATATAATAGTTACTTGGATGAAAAATCATCGCCTCCCAGGGAATTCTCCAAGGAATTAAAATACTAAAAACTCAGTAGATTTTTTTTTTCCCTTTATGTATATGAGTGAGCTTAATTTTTATCACTGTATGCAGACTGTGCAGAACTCTAACCAGAGTACAGCTCCCTCTCATTTCTGCATGGATGCAGCTCTGCATATTCTAATAATAGCAAGCATTTTGAAACATAAGATAGGAAATTCATAGATGAGAGAGTCTGGCTTGTTATTGTCAGGTCAAATTCCAGCCATTCTGCTGAGAAGTTAGTAATAAATAAAGACCAGGAGGCATGTATCACATTGTGGGTTTGATCCTGCTGTGGCTCCCTGGAGATCTTTGCTTGTCTGAGGATGTCAGGATCGGGATCTCAGTTTGGATGGAATATAAAGAATTCAGAACATCAACAGGCTGAGGAGATGGGGTAGGAGTGAGCACATGTGTGTGCTTGGTTTCATGTGTGGATCCACAGCTACCTGGGAAAAAACTCCTGCCAAAGGGGGGAAGGTTGGGATTCAAATAAACAGAGCCATCTATAAATACGTGCTGCCATAAAGTGGCAACTCCCAAAGGACTTGAGGAGCTTCTGAGGTGCCCTGACCTCATGGGAAGCTGTTCTTCCCTTTAAAGTTTCATAACCAAAATAAGTGAAGAGGGGAACTGAGAGGCTGGGGTGTCTCTGTCAGTGGAAATCCCTCTGCTGCTTTGCCTTCCGACTCCAGCACTGTCCTGATAAAGCCTCCCTGTCTCATACCTGGATTGTGGGCTTTAAGGCAGGGACTGTCTTGTAAATGGCTATGTACAGAGCACAGCACAGCCCCTTGCTTTGCTTTCAGAAGCTGTCCTGAGGCCACCTGTCAGATAAATGAAGCTGCTTCCACTGAATAAAATGCCATTTAAAAATGCTGAAGTTGAAATCAGATCACAGAGCACCTGGGTGTGGGGAGCTTGTGTGCAGTGGATGATTCTTCTCAGACCCTTGGTGAGCTGAGTTGTCAGATGCAGGCAAGCCAGGGGTGCAGCTGTAACGCTGTCGTCGCTTGAGCTGCACCCACTGCAGTCGTACCTTTGACTTCATTGTAGGTGTACCCAGTGAATGTTTCTGTAACAGGTGTACCCTATCAATAAAATAAAAAACCCTGTGAGAAAGGAATTTGAAGTGAGGGTTTGGTTTTGTGAGTTCTCTAGTGGATAAAACTAGTAGAAAAGGAAAGGTGCCTTCTTTATGCTTCTCTTCCTACTGAAATAATAATGCAGCATCCCCTGATGGAACCATTGCACTGTCAGGCTTTTCACTCCTGGGCAACTAGCACTGAGATGGCAGAGTCTAACACATGCCTCCGCACACAAAACAAAACTCTGGCTATGATTATTTCATCACACAAAAAAATTAATGCTGCCGTGTTTTACAACCTGGATTTTAATATAGCCTGACATCCTGTTCTTGTATTTCTCTGCTAAGTACACATCTAGGTACTGCTGCTCTGTTCCTGCTGCAACAAGCTGACAAGAAGGAGCGTACTCACAGGGAAACTGGGGTAGGAGCTGAGATGTCTTTTGAAGTGGATGTGCTGTGATGGCACATCAGAGTTTTTGACCCTAAATTTCAAAATATCCTTCAAAAGTTTAAAGCAGCCAAAGGGTTTTCAGGGTGTATTTAGGATTTGAAGAGTTCTTGTGGGTTTGGGGTTTTCAGGTTTTTTCTTCGTTTGCCACCTGTCTGAATTTTGTCACCTCAGAAAGCAGAGGAAGGTGGAATGCAGACCAGATCTCACAACGAAAGCAGTACCAAAAATAATCCCTAAAACTGCAACCTTTTCATACTCAGGTTTGTGCTAAGAAGGTTAAAAAAAAAAAATCACCTTTCTACTTTAACTTTTTTTTTTTTCTTAATGCATCTCTTCTATCTCTGCTTTGTGTGCCTACTCTATAATTCAGTGTTTTCTGATTGATACGGCTTCTCCAGGCACATCTTTTGCCACTGCTGCCATCGCTGGGTTCCCCTTCGTGCTGACACTGCCGACTCCTCTGTGCCTGCGCAGTGACCTTTGAATGTTAGTGCTGAAGTACTCTCATTTCCCATTCCTGGCAAGGACAGTCTCAAGAACAGTGGTATGTAACAAAAAGAAAGGCTGGTGCAGTGCCATGTTGTGTTTAAGAAGCTGTAAATGCTGGGATAGGGCTTAAAGAGTTCTGCATATGTTTGTTCATCGGCTTTGTAGAGGAGGAAGAGCGCTCTACAAAGTGTAGCTCTGCTGTTTACCTGGAGTTTCTCTGAGCAGAAGTGGCCAGAGACTCCACTGTGAAACGCTGCAGCTGCCTGCTTGCAGTGCACAGTGGAAGAAGCATGTTCAGTTGGCCTTGCCTCTGGTTTTTGATACAGCTCTTCCTTCCTTCTGCTGTCACTCTGGATAACAAATAATATAGATCGTCAGCTTTTGGGTCTTATAGAAAAGGCTTTTTTTTTTTTTTCATTGGCAGTGGATGCAGTGTATTTTCTGGACTGTTAATTTCACAGCAGCATTTTCAAAGAGCACCTGGGAGTCTTGGGCTGGGAAAATCAGGGTTTGTCCGCGCTGCAACTTTTTTCGCTGACGATTTGTTCCCACTGCAGGCCCGGGAGCAAACTCAAGTGCTGGACTGGTTCCCTGAGCTCTCTCCTGGCCCTCTCCTGTGGAGCAGGCTGGCCAGGAGGCGTGCAGATGTGAGCCTGCCCCTGCCATTTGGCTTCAAGGCGACGGTTGGTCCCTGGCTTGTCTTTATTTAGTGATATGACACAGCCTGAGCTCCCCAGAAACCTTTGTAAAGCCCTGCAAAAGCTTGTCACTGCATAATGTTTCGTGTGAACTTCTGAATATTTCACTGTTCCGTTTTCAGGTGTAGCTTGGCTTCCTTTCGTATTCAATGAGCAGCAGGTCCTGAACCTGCCTTGTGCACCCTTTTGAAAGCTCTCTTTCAAGTGGAACAATGTCTGTAGCCAGCAAACCTGAAAGCCCTGTCGAAGGCTGAGCTTTTTCCAAGGAGGTGAGGTGAAACTTCGTCTTAACAGAAAAAGAGCAGCTGAAGAAAAGGTTGAAATAACGCTTTAATGTGTTTTAAACAAAGGCATTGTTCACTTGCGTGCTTTAAATGCTGTAGCCAACTTTATTCTGATAGAAATGAATTCCTCACTTCCATTCTAATATTAAATGATTCAGTTAAAATTAATGGATTTACGTGTATCCGACCCCATTATGAGGAGGGAGTTAATGCTGGAAGTGGATCTTTCTTTCTTAACTGATTCTTTGAACTAGAAAAGGAGGAAGGGGATAATGTAGCGGACAGAAACGGAACGCGTGAGAGTATTTCCAAGTACTTGCGGCTGCTGTGTTTGTACAGCACGCAGTCTTCACTGCGGTGTAAAAAATGATACTGCACAGCCTCTCTGTGGAATGGACAAGGGTTTTTCATTTCATGCTTCATTCGCAGCCAGCTTGGATGATTTCACAGAGTCAGCACCTACGCGCAGGCAAAGGGAAGAACAACGAGATATTTATTGCCGAAGGGAGGTTCATCACCAGTTCCATTTCCACTGCCCAGCAGAACATCCGGAGCAGCGTGGCAAGGCCTTGAAAGAGATGCTTCGTGTGGCCACATGTTGGAAATTTTTACAGAAATACTGAAGTTTAATTCAGCACATGGTTTGCCCATTGCATATTTGCATGGAGATGGCAGGAGAGGCTTCAGTGGGTACCATATGGTTTTGGGGGAAATAAAAATAAATGTTTATGTTGGAGAGGGGAAGCCAGTTTCAGCTTTGACCTTCCTGCACGAATGCAAGAGCATTCCACAACATACTCTTGTCGCAGAGAATTGTTGTTGTGGATTAAGCCTAGTATCCCAGCAGAGCTGATCCTCGTTTGCTTTCAAAGAAATAGCAGGGGGTTACTCCTGGTTCTCGTGTTTTGCCCTAATAATGTCTTGTCCAATCCAGTGGTCTGCAGAGCGTGTTGATCAGTTGGTTTTAGGATGAGAACTCTCTGAAACTGAGAAAACCAAATTAAGTTTAATTTTCTTACAGGTAGGATGCATCCCATGAGCGCGATACGTGTTAGCCAGCTCATCTCTGGTCCCAGGTGGAACTGAACCGTTGCCTGTGAATGTTTTATGCTTCAGAAATGCATGGATAATGAAGTGAGACCATTAAATGAGAAGAGGATTTATTGCTGTGCTCATAGATGACCTGCTCCAGACAGACTAGTGTTACTGGTTGGCTTTGTCACTGGCAGTTGTATGTTATTTCCCTCTTTGTCTTTCCTGGCTGTTTAGGAAAAGGCAACTGCAAGAATATTTAATCTGTATAGATGTGCATTTTGTTAAAAAGACAAAATACTCCTAATTTCATGATTTTAAAGCCAGTTTTATGATTATTTAACATGAGGGCTGGCAGCACTACCAAAATCATCCTTAGGGCTTTTGCTTCCTATTCCATCTCAAGTTGCGTTTGCATTCATTTTCTCTTACTTTAACTCCAAAGAGTAAACTTCTGGTGTTCCTGGTGGCTGGGGCCTTTGTGGAGTTTTGCTTCTATCTTCTTTTTGCCTCTAAGGAGGTGTTTTTTAAGGTGACCCTGCTCAGTCCTCCTGTTTTCTTGTTCTTAGAACCTGCAATTCTTTGGTGTCATCCCTCTGCTTTGCAAGAGCAATTGAGGTTTTTCTGTACAGCCTCGGTGGTATTCAAAAACATAAATTAAAAGGCCACTGAATATTTCAAAAATGAGGCATTTATGTTTTTCTTACGTTTGCAACCCATCCCACTGCAATTGGAAGCACAATTCATCCTCAAACCCCAGGTAACTTTCTCCTTTATCACTGCTGCTTTGCAAGGTAAAGTGCCTTCTTTTACTCAAATATGAATAGCATCTGGTGGAATGTGAGCAATTATCTAGAAAGATCTGTTACTGAATTAAGGAAAGGCAAAGAACTGAGTATCTTCAGCTTCATACAAAGAAATGAGCTATATCTGAAGATTTAAGCAATCAGATTTGCATAATGCACATGTTTATGCCACATTATAGTCACCTGGTTTACAAATTCAGCGAGCATTTCACCACTGTTATCTGCTGTAATAGTAGAAAAATGAAACATCCAGGCTAAAGTGGTTTGCAGGGCAATGTGAATGATGCTTTGTTCTTCCTAACGTCTGATCTTTGAGAAGTTTGTCTTATTTGAGCAGTGAATTCACCTCACCGGATGGGTGGTTGCAAATGCAGTGTTAGTGCAGCCAGCCTGCAGTGATCTGGGCAGCGCTCATCTCAGTTCTTTCCCAGGTTGCTTAAGGTGAGCAGCTGCCCATCTTTTCTGTGCTCTGAAACTTGTATTTTGTTTTCTGTTATAAGCTTTTCTACAGATGTAATTGTTTTACAGTGTTTTGCTTCCAATAGGCTTTCTTCTGCCTCATTTTAGGGAGGGTTTTCAAGAGCGCAAAGAAAACTTCACGTACTTGTGTAACCCAGAAAGTCATCAAAATATTGTTTTACAACTTGAACAGTGTCTTTATTAATTATTGTCCAGCTGTTTTTCCTTTGCCGGCCTAACTAACTTGTCTCTGACCTCCGGAAACTTGGTTCACAAAATGTGAACTGGATCTCCCATCCTTTTTCCATTCTTTTTTCAGTTACTGAAGGAGGTTTAGCATTATCTATCTCGTTTCCATCCGTTTTCCTCAAAAAAATTCAATAGTTCCCACAAAGATGCATCTCTTTACTATTGTGGTCTGTTCTATAGAGTTCTGGATGTTTAAATCTGCAAGTAAAGCATTTGCTTTACTTGAGAGCCAGGAAAGAAAGGCAGATTCCTGCTGAGGAACGGTTTAATTGGTAGAACAGCATTTCCAGCAATGACAGTTTCCTTCAGATGCATCCATTTCTTTGCTCACCCAGGTTCACACGTCTGCTGATGAGGTCGGGTTTTCTTTCATCCCTCTACAACTTCCTCATCTCTCAGCCTCCGCATCCAATGCCGTTTGTCACTTGAGAGAAATTGTGGCTGCAGCCTCAGCAGGTGTGAAACTGTGAGCATGGATCTGTTCACGCCGGCCGTGTGCATCTTCTCGTGTTAAGCAGCGAGAACAACCGCGGGGCTTTTCAGCGCTCTGGTTTTACGCACTGCGGTGTCGTGCTCCATCAGGGGGGATTGAAGCTTTTTAGTTCCACGTTAGGAATGCTTCTGAGATCTTCTCCTACATGGCAGACCTCACGTTTTGGGCTGCTTTCCTTTCATCTTCTGCAAGACTGTGTGGTGCAGGCACAAGTGCATGGCAGCAGGACAGGGCAACCCGTTGCTGCATCGTGTGCCAGCTGTGCTCTGCGGTTTCTTGGGCTTTGTTCTCCAACAACCATGAAGTGGCTTGTTTCTAATCCTTGTTTCCCTCGGCAGAAACAGGGCTCAGCTTGCAATGAATACAGTGGGTTCGTTTTTAATTAAGACAGCCGGACATGGCTTACGATTGTTCTCACCACTTGGAACATTTTAAGCGTAGACTCCTGTGCTGGTACAAAGCAGCATGGGCTGATATTTATGGCAGGCAGAGCTGGATAGAGGCTTTTGTGGTAAGGTTTTCTGAAAAAATCAAAAAGAATCATAAAGAAACTACTTACAACTTCAGGTCGTATTTATTAGTTTTGACTTGGAGACATGTATTTCTGTATGCAAGAAATGAAAAGAAGATAATTTTATGCTGTTCCCCCAGCAGGTGGGGGACCTGTTACCTCTGAGGCACGAGGCTTGTGTTTGAATCCATCCCCACTGCAGGAGCTGGGAACGCAAGAGCTCTTAGGGCAGCTGTTCATACCTGGAGGTTTTGCATCATTTTTTAAAAGCCATGCTTTGGCAGCGTGGTTCACATGCTTCCAGTTGTACCAGGGGACACAGTGCCAAGATGCATCTCGCTAACCCATCATTGACCCCCACTGATGAGAGCAAAGGTCAGTGTTTGTGTAAGAAACAGTCTTAGTAGGGTACGGGATTTGTTAGCCAAAATAATGAAGACCTCACAAAAAGCCTATCCTAGAGGAATATATTTTAATATTAAGGTTTGGTATCTAACATACAATCTATAATAAAGAATGCCTGTAGTGTAAGGCACTGAAGTTGTCTGATTTATTCCAAATTTATGAGGTGATAATCTGCTGGCTCTAAATGAAGGACAAATTTAGCATCCGAATTCTTAGTATCTAATGTGTGATCTGTAATACAGCGTGCCTGTAGTGTAAGGGACTGAAGCTGTCTGATTTATTCCAAATTTATGAACTTACAATTTTCAGGCTCTAGATGAAGGACAAATTTAGCATCCAAATTCTTTTTGCTGTTTCCCTTGTGTAGACTCTAGGTGACCGTCAGATTTTATAAAGTCCAGCTCTTTACCAGACCCAGAATATAGGTACCTGGTTTTCTTGTGATTTATGTAGTGGTTTTATTTTCTTTTTACAGATCTTTGGATGCCTCTCCCACTTCTAATATTTTTCTCTTTATCTTGAAGCTAATTCTTACACTAATTAAATACTTCCTTGTAAAATGGCTTATAATAAACTCTTGAAAATAAGGAATCATAATCTTTGAAAAAAAGCATGTACCCTTTGTGGGGGAAAAAGTTCTTCTGAATTCACACCCTAAATCCACCTGGCTGTGTCCCTATTTTATAGTGTAATACAGAAGAATTGGCTAAATTGGCTGAATCATTGCCTGGTGCTCTGCTGTCTGTCTGAAGGCCAAAGGTGGGATGACTCAGTGGAACAGGCCATCCAGCAACAGCATTTAGGGTTAGGTTTTGTTACCCCCAACCCCAAAACACAGGTTTGCTGGCCTGGATTTGGAGTGGATTCAGATGAGGAAGGGATTTTTAATATAGGTAAAAATCGGAGGTAAATACTTCGGGATGCTGCAAGTTGCATGAAGAGTCGATGACAGGACTGGAACAAGAGGCCACATCTTGCAGACCTTAATTCCCTGGGTTGTTTTCTGTGCCATTCTCCTTGATATATCACAGTGAGACTTCTGCCTTACACTTCTTAATGAGATTTGTCATCATGCCCACTGCATCTGCTCCTTTTTAAACCTTGATTTGTGATGTTCTCTTGAAGTGGCAGTGCCTCCCCGTGTTTCCGTAGCGTCTGATGCCTGACTTGCGCTTGGACATGCCATTATCTTGGAGGTACTAAATAATGATACAGAAAAGATGCACACCCTAATGTTGGTCTTATAAGGCTAGGAAAGATCCTTGGGACAACTTTCCACACCAGCCCACTGAGCTGTTTAGTGAGCTGCCCCTCCCACCATTTTGACTCCTCAGATTTCAGGTTGGCAGTTCCTTTTTTTTTTTTTTTTGTAAAACTTCTGAGGTGAAATCACCCAATTGAAGCTCAGGCTTGGCCACCAGCCAAAAAGCTCTCAAAGCACAGCATCCCGGCAGGATAATGTTTTCAACCTTTCAAATCTCAAATGGTTCACTGCAGTTCTAATTACAGTCTCCCATCAGAATAACCTCACATAGGAAGAAGTGAAAAAAAATAACAAAAGCGTAATTTCTCTATACAAAGATAAGACAATTGATTGCAGCCTATAAAGCTACCAATTACAGAAGATTTGCTTGTTGGGTATTTTAACTGTTACCATAGAACAAAATTCAGGTTTCCAGGCATTATTGCAGCCATCTACTGTGACTGAACAAATGGGATGCTTTAAAAAACATGCGGTAAGTCACTGAGCCTCTGAGAGCCCCAACTGTAAGCATTTAATTGCCATTGACAGTTCTGGCCAATTAAGCCTCTGCAATAATGATCACATCAGCAAAAATTACTGGGTCTTTTATGTTCAGATAACCACGGTTCCTAATTGGAGTATGGTTTCAATGAAATCTTTTTTCTCCATTACCAAAACCAACGTTAGGGATCACAGGGATCAATGTTTCGATCAGTGGGTTGTGAACTTTGCTAGGGGTGAGAAAGGCAATCAGGATTATTGTGAAGCCCAGAAAATGTTAATATAGCTTAAAGGAAAGAAAACATTGCTCCTTCTCTCCTGTTGCTCCTCGAGGTGAGTTATTCTCTGGTTGAATTTGCTCCATGTAGCCTGCACTCAGAGCCAAGCTCGAGCTACTGTGCTCTTTACTTCAAAGGGAATTACTAGCTTGATGTTACCATGGTGTGATTTATTTTTTGTGGTCACAAAGGTGTCCTGTCTTTGCAATGTGAAGTGTGTTGACTCAAAGTTAATGGTGCTATTAATATCTTAAAGATTCATATGTATGAAAACATGAGAATTCAGAATAATGCTCCAATTATCTTATGTGTAATCCATGTAAAAGGAAATCATGGCCATATGGCACGCAAAATAAAGCAGATCTTCTGTGAAAATACTAACAAAACCTCTTACTGGACCAAGCTTAGGTTCTGCCATTCTTGTCCTGCAGTGCCTAGCAAATATTTTTTAATTGTTAGGAAAAAAGAAAACCTTGTTGGAAATACACGTGTGAATGCCATCTCAGTGGGTCAGAGCACGAGGCTGAGGCCTCGTTCCCCTGTGCTACGGGTCGCACAGTGTTTGTTGTTACGGGCAGTGTTGTGTTACTCTGGTTTTATGCATTCCCTGTTAGATTTTTATTCTACAAATTGCAATTTTATGTTCTTTTTCTTTAGAATTCATACCTCATTCTTTTTAAAGTGATATAGGCTAATTTAATCAAGTAGTCTCTAGAATAATAGGAAAGTTATGCTAATTTTTGGGCATTAAAATGTATTTTTTTTTCTTTTGCTCCTGAAATAATGTGCTCTTACTTCTTGAGTAACTTGTTCTTTTTTTTTTTATGAGGAGTTGGAATTGTTTCTTTAATACATTACAGGCTCATCAGGCAGGGATCACACGGTGACTCCTTCGAGCAGAGGGAATGGGCGCAGCACCAGGCGAGCCCTGAGCCTTCGTGCCTCACAGGAAATCCTCCATGGGCTCGTGTTTTAGTAGGGGGAGTTGGGAGAAGCCAAATAATTGATCCTGGAGAAGGAGATGCTGTTGTGGCTGTTAAGGAATGCTCATTCTTTACTGTTACTATTGTGGTTTGCTAAGGCTACTGAATTCTTCGGAGATTCACTTGTGTGCATCTTTTCCCCCAGGTGGAATTGCTTTTTGCAGGAGGGTTTTTCATGCTTGCTTTCCTCCTCCTGGGTCAGGCCCTGCTTCAGCTCCAAAAACTCCCCACGTAGCACGGCCGCTGTAGCTGGGTGCTGGCCTTCAAAGGAGCGCTTGCTTTGGTCACTGGGCACTCTGCTGCAGTGCTGACAGGGAGGGCTCAGGGCTTGCAAATGTGTGACTTCCAAATGGCCAAAAGTAACTCAAAGGTTCTGCATCCTTCTTCCATTCTATCCTTTCTGTACAGAAGACAGCTGGTCAATATCCACATACAAAGCTTATGCAAAACAAAACTCAAGAGCACCTGAAAGGCCAAGATTTCAAACCCCATCAAGTGCCAGCTGCAAAACACTGCCTGCTGGCCTGCAGTGTGTACTGATTTTGCATGGTGTAAATGACTGCAGTAAAAATAACTTTGTGCTCGTTAACCCCAAGGGCACTATGGTTTTAGCTTTATTTTGCTATATAGCATTAGACTCCATCCTTAATTGTCTGGTGTATAAGCCATGTTCTCCTTTTGAAGATAACATCTACAGTTGTGGTCTTTTTTATTATTTATTCCATAACTATACAGAGAGAGCTCATCACTCTGATACTTGTAGGGCTGCAGTAACACTTGTACCTTTTAATAAACAAACATTTATGGGAGTGCTCTGGAAGACATCAAGGTAGATTCCTGTGATAAACAATATGAAGAAGCCCTTAATAACACTTGACTTCCCGCAGAATTTGTTATAAAGCCAAATGATTTTTCTTTGCCTGGGGTGGAACACTGACAAAATTATAAGATTGACAATTTTTATGGTTTCCAATGTATTTTTTTTTTCTGTGAAATGCATTCTAGGTCTGTGGTGAGAAATAACCTGAAGATTAGATGAACATGCAAGCCTAGGTTTGCTGAACAGACGCAAGACTTGAAGGATGAATGCACACTCGGAGCCTGGATTCAGACCTGCCCTGGCTGTGGACCGTAAGCAGTATGATAATGCGAACAACAGACATAGTTCAGGTCCTAACTTCATCACTGATGGAAACTTAAATATTTTGGTTTGGTTTGTTTATTTATTTTTTTTTTCTTCTTGGAGGGGAGTGAATAGATGACAGTGCTTCTCCCTGACTGGTCACTGCCACTTTCTGCTCTTTTCACAATGTGGCATTGACTTCATTTCTTGCCTTGCTCTGCTGCCGACCCAGGGCCAGCTCACGGTGTCCTCTTTCTTGCTGTTGCCCCCGTGTCTTTCCAGGAATGGAGCAATTTTGCCCTAGTGCAAGGGAAGAAAGGTTGGTGGCCAGCTGGTGTTATTACCTCTGTTTTCCCTAACATCTTTTCCCTGCTGCACACATGAAAAAGGTACAATCCTTTGCCTTACGCAGTCTCGATTCATACTTAGCAGTGCAGAGACCAGGTGGTGGAATTGGGAGTTTCTGCCTGTAGGTCACAAGATCAAATTTGGTTCACAGTGGTAATGATCAAAACTTGCTGCAACTGAACGGCTCTTTCAGTGTCCTGCAAGAAAAGAGTGTATTGGTTCAGCCAAACCCAGTGCTGACAGTTTTTGATGGTTTTTGATACAGTCAGTCTCAGGTGTCTCTTCTGCTTCAGCTAACTGAACTGGAACTGAGTTAGCTTTAAAGTTCATCAGTTGTGTACCTTCCATGGGAGCTGAGCCTGCTTATGCAAGAAATGAGAATACAGCGTGAGTTCAGATATGCAATTCTTGGAAAATCAAGAGTCGTGTTATAATGCACAGTAGGGCTGTAATTTTGTATTTGTGGTGATTTTTATGCATCCTCCTGAGTTTATCATGAGATTTCTGTAAGTGGATGTACGTTTTTGTGTGCTTCAGGTCCTTTCTGCATTGCTAGAGTGGTATAAGGAAGCATTGACTTAAATGATAGTCTTGCCCATTTATCTTTTCTAAAATTTTTACCTTCTGCAGTTCTTTCTGTTTACTGACTAATCCTGGATCGGAAGATGTTCATCTTAGATGACTCACTTTCCTTAATAAATGTCTTGGTCTGTTTTAGTCCTTAATTACTTGAGTTGACCTACTGCAGTTGAATCATCTTTGTGCATCAGGAAACACCTTCAGAAATTTTCACACTCGAAATTGCTGCTCCGGAAATCATGCCCAGGATGTGGGGAATTCTGGGCATACTGAGTTGACACCTGTAATAGCAAGATTTCATTTGGGTCCAGCAAAACTCTCGGTGTACCAGGCTGCGTACATGTTTTTGGCCATTTGCTTTGTGTTTAGTTCTGTTAGAGTGGTGCTGCTTAAGTTTATTTTTAATGGAAGCAGTAACTTCTTCCTGTGGAGAGAGGAATCACTGGTGGCATTTTATTGATGACTCCGTTTTTCCACGAAGGCCAGTTAGGCCAGTTCTGTCTGTAAATGTTTGCTAGCACAGTTCCAAGTTGAGGTTCCTATGTGGCTTTTGCAAGACTGACTTGGAGGACCAAATATATCAGAGTTAAGCTAAGTTTTCTGAATGCAGTATATAATACCTTCCCCTTCCATTTATCTTACTGTTTATACTGGAAGGGCCATCAACTTTTCTGTTCATTTGCTCATGAATAAATAATATGACATGCTGTCTCCTCAACAGCTGCTTTTCTTCCCTTCGTTCTGCCAGTGATGCGGAAAGCCACCGTGCATTTGCATATGAAATACCAACTCCAAATCACGTTTGTGCATCCCGGACCAATGCACAGGGGAATAATGAGCCACCTAACAGTGCTTTTAGATGTCTGTGGGCCAGGTCACTTATCTGAATATGGCTCAGGTGGTGGCCGATGGAAATTGTTATTCTCTTATTGAGACTTGGCGTAAATTTAAGCATGCAGCACGCCCTGCCCTTTGGAACTCTCCATCTGAGCATCAGCAACGTTTTATAACTTGCCTGTCATCATGGAAACAGTTGGGGCCTAAAGTTCTGGAATCATTGTACCTAAAGCTGAGCGCGTCTGGTGGATTGGAGTCATTGTGCAGAATAACGAGGGCTGAGCGATAAATTGGGTGTTGTAATTGTCTGTGTTATAGAAAGCATGCCTTTCAAATTTGTCTTTTCCAAATTCCTCTTATTGTTGTTTCTTCAGGGCATAAAAATCTTTGATGAAAGAAAGGAGAAAAATAACAGCAAAAGTACTTTGTAATGGTTACATAAAGTATGGGAGCTTGAGAAATCCAAAAATCGAAAAACCTCACCTACTAAGCAGAAACCTTAGAATAAAAAAATAGATCTTCAGCCTGCTGGGAAGTACCGTTATTCACTGAATGCTTGTGTCCTGTGCTCGTGCCCTACACCGTGGTGTCCCAAAAGCTGCCCCATCCATGTCACAGCTGTGTGCTGCTCCTTTCTGGGGTGGGAACACCGTGAGCAGGAAAGGGTCCAGATTTCTCCCCAGTCTCATCCTGGGTCTGAGCTGCTGTCACTGGGATCCAGCACATCTGTCTTGGGTAGAGACTGCCTGACCTCCCTGGCAGTGCAGCTTTAACGCAGGGTTGTGCACGGCTGTGAATCTTTAAATACATCAGGGCTTAAAATGTCAGATACGCGTGGTGTATATGATCTGTTAGAATACTGCAGTAGGCACTGGGAGAAATTAAAGAAATGTAAGCAAAAGAAAAAGATCGTTAGTACCATACAGAGGTTGTAGATAGGCAGGAAAAGCAATGTGCGGACAGGTTTCCGTCATCGTGAGGAATTTTCTGGAAGAAAATAAGCTGTTAGCTTAAAGTTTCCGTGTTGCTTGCGATTGGTTGTCATCTATTAGATGATGCAGTTTGCTAACAAGATTTCTTCCTGTGATAAGTTCACAAATCTGAAAAGTGACGTGCGAGCCCCAGTTTAATTTCTTTTTCCCCTAGGTGCCATTACAAACGTCACCTTCTGTTTTAATGCTGTTTTTTCTGTGTTTTACTGTCAAAGCATTGCTTGTGTGTTTGCTTCTCTTCCCACCTGTCATTTTTCCTTCATCTTTATCTTTGGAATTCCTTCTGCTTTGCTCACTTACATGGAAGGAAGGTTCAAGGAGACCCCAGTGCTTCAACTTCAGAAGCAAATTCATGTTTAGTGAAGCATTTTACAAGACCAGTTTAAACCTAGATAATAACCTGCCAAAAACCCCATATTTCACTGGAGTTGCTAATTCATCTGCTGCTAAATAAAGGGAGGGCCAAGTCAAATATTTGTTTTGTTTTTCTCCTGTGATTTACACCTGTTGGTAAGAGCAGTCAAACTTTCAGTTCGATAAAATATATTCTGCTTTAGTTACGCAGAGATTTGATGTGCATCTATTAGTGCAAGTCCATCCAGATGAACAAAGCCCAACTGGTAAGGGGCTATCCAATTACTTTTGCCTCTGCCAACAAACATGCTGCTCTAATTAAAAGTCTTCATGGAATATTTATAACCAAGGAGAAGAAAACCTCCCAGCAGTAAGTCTGCCAAAAACAATGAGTGCAAAGTGGAAATCCTCTGAGTGAGGGAATCATAAACTTTTCTGTAATGCTTGTCTTTGTTTTCCCAGCTCTGAGGGCCTCAGTGACAGTTTGGATAAAATATGTATCAAGTTATTAAAAAATAAATCATGGAGTTCACTGCAGAAGGTATTAGATGAATTTGTGTCACCTGCATTATGTAGGAGGTCAGAAGAGGTTGTTAGGATGTTACTGGTCTTAAAAAATTCAGGAACACCTGATAGGGGTACCTGCAAGTCCGTTCAGAGAGCTTGGAGCTGGCTGCAGAGGGCCCAGAACACAGGCTGCCTTGCCTCTTTAGTACTTCTTATCCGTGGATTTTAAAGGTGTTGGTGTCATTGCTCCCATGCTACAGATTTTTGGGGACATAATAAAATGAACTGACTTGCATATAAGGGTCACCTGTAGTACGTGCCAGAGCCAGGAACAAGCCCAGGTCTCTGGACCACTGCTCTCGTCTCTTTTCTCTTCTCTTCTCTGCCTGTAATGGGTTGTTTCTGAGGTTTTATGTGCACCCTGCTGGCATTCACAAATATCCTTCGTAATGGCCCTTTTTGGTGAGGTTTTGAGTCTGGCACGCCAAGCAGCACTGAAGCGAGTGGTTTCTCAGCCCTGTGCTGCACACAGCAGCATATGGATTGATAACAGTCCTCGAAGAGAGATCTGTAAAAGCTGTGAGTGAGGAGCAGCTTGGAAGAAGGGTCCCTGTCATCCCCTTTACGGGAAGCACTGAGTGTCTTGTTCCAAGAAACAGAAAACCAGAATTTTATATGGTGTGACACACTTTCATATTTTTTTTCCCACCAGTGGTGATCCTAATTATACAATTATGGCAATGATTGTGTTATTTTTTCTCTCCTACCTTCTTCCTGGAGTATTTAGCATAGCATTGCATGTACTCATATGAGAGGAGAAAAAAAAAACACCAGCAGTAGGGTACATGCCCTACAGTTCATCCTTCTATTGAGTGGAAAAGCAGTGGGAACAGCTTGGAGCAGACAGGAATATCTGCTTCATTTATATCATCTTCATCTGAATGAATTTCACCTCCTGAGTCCTGGGAGGTCTCTTCACTTTGCCTTGCCTCAATTTCATTGCCTGAAACTGTCTCTCTGAAAACTGCTACTTGCTATAGCAATAGTGGGAGTTGCTGGAGAGGAGAAGGGCTCTCGGCCTCTTGCACTCACTTAGCATATCGCTTGAATAGCTGGGCTGGGAGCACACTGGCAGCTGTTAACACAAACTGTTTGCATTCTCCAAGCAGTGATGGCCTTCTGCAGGCCTGCTCCTATAACCCAGAAGAGAACAACAGCTGAAACTCAGGTGCTTATGTGCCACTGGGGCTTTCTTATAAATCCTTGCTATGGAAATTTCTAACCTACCTGTGAAGGCGTTAGTCTCTCTGCTGTTGTGTAATGCTCTTGGGAAGGCTTTTATTTTACTAACCCATGCGTAGCTGTTTAAAAGCCATTTCTACAGAGTGAATTTTATATCAAACCCTGTGGATTTTTATCTTTGCCAGAAGTTCCCGTCAGTCTGATAGAACTTTTATTTCACTTTTTGGTAGTCCTTTGGTTTAGAGAGGCATGTTTACTGTTGGAGACGTTCAAATCTCCCAGCATCAGAGAGCTTTGTTCATCATTAAATGCATGTATACCTGAAATGTGATATTTTTAAATGCACTTATTTCAGCTAGGGTTCATAGCATCCGCTGCAACAGACCGCACTGCACAATGCTCCTGCAAGAAGTATATCCTTCAGGTGTTCTTGGCACCTCAGATCATACACCTAGTCTGCCGTCCACCAGTATAATTAGTGGTGTCGTTAGAAGCTTCTGGATTGTTTTCGACAGACTTGCAACTCTACGTGATATGAGAGAAGAAAAATTGTAAGCTTAAGTCATCAAATGTCGAAAGAATAACAACATTAGTACGTAGATAGGTGAGGTTTTTTTTTTCCTGTTACTTCAAGTTTCCAGAACCTTGCTGTGATCTTGCATGTTCTTTTTTTATGCTGCTCTGTAAAAAATAGACTTGAGTTTTACAGGGAAATCTAGCTGTCTTGTTCCTTAATGATTCCTAGCATCTGTTTTGTTTTTTTTTTTTCCTCCCCTGAAATTATGCTTGGAACTTAATAACATACTATAATTTTCTCATACTAAAATTGAAGCATGGATGTTTTTGCAGGATGTTTTTCCGTGATGCTGATGTTGCTGTCAGTACTCCATTTTCTGTTTTTGAACATCCCTCTGAGGTTTCTTTCTCTCTGGTCAGAAACATATTGCAGCAAAATGTAGAAGGGCCAGGCATGAGGGAAACAAACTTGTTCTTCAATGCAAAAATTGTTATTTTATTGCTGAGAAGGGCAGCTTGGCAGAAGATATTTTATTTCAGAAAATATAAAGGAAAAGCTTTAAATTATATTTCTTTCCATACTAATTTTAAGGAGCTAAGTTTTCTGAACTGGATACAAGTCATTAAGCTGGAATTTGGATATGCATCATGAAATGCACATAATAGGATCTGAACGTGTGGCAGAACTTTCCCCATCTCTAATGAAAGTTCATTATGGATCTTTGCATATTCTCCTCAACAAGGCCGACTCACTCTGCCCCAGTAGATCAATTAACTTTCCTTTGCCATCTGTTCAGCCAGCCATTAGTTCTGTCAACATTGCATCTTCGGGTGGCTTTCAACAACATAAGGGCCTTAGGAAGCTGGGGAGGAGGCAGGTGTCAGCGGTGTGCTGGAGTCTGCGGATGGAAAGACCTTGAAAAGAGGACTTGGAATGGTGGGCAGCGGCTCTGTTTGCAGGTTGTTCTTCATTCAGTTCAATAATGGTTGCAGCGGGTGCTGCTCGTGGCTGGCAGCGTGGTGTAAGTCAGTCTGTCGCTTCAGCTATACCCCTAGCAGAAGCCTGATGGTAGTTTTGTAAAAAGTGGGGACACCTCTGATCGTGGCTGATGATACCAGAGTGGGCGGGGTGGCAGATGCACCAGCGGGCTGTGCTGCCATTCAGAAAGATCTCGACAGGCTGCAGAGCTGGGCAGAGAAGAGCTTGGGGGATTTCAGCAAGGGCAAGTGCAGGGTCCTGCACCTGGGGAGGAACAACCCCATGCACCAGTGCAGGATGGGGCTGAGCTGCTGGAAAGGAGCTCTGAGAGAGGGGCCTGGGTGTGCTGATGGCCACGGGCTGACCACGAGCCAGCAGCGTGCGCTGGTGGCCAAAAGGCCAACGGGACCTTGGGGGGCACGGGCCAGAGTGGTGCCAGCAGGTGAGGGAGGGTCTCACCCCTCTGCTGTGCCCTGGGGAGGCCCCACCTGGAGCTCTGGGCCCAGTGCTGGGCTCCCCAGGGCAGGGCAAGGCAGGCAGGGAGCTGCTGGGGAGAGCCTGGGGCGGGGCAGAGATGGGGGGGCCTGGAGCAGCTCCTGCTGGGGACAGGCTGGGAGCCCTGGGGCCGTGCAGCCCGGGGAGGAGAAGGCTGGCAGGGGTCTGCTCAGCGCTGGTCAGTGGCTGANAGCAGGAGCTGCTGTGCTGGGAGGGGGCAGAGCCCTGGCACACGCTGCCCAGAGGTGGGGGGGAGCCTCCTCCTGGAGAGCCCCAGCCCCGCCTGGACGCTCTCCTGTGCCCCCTGCCCTGGGGGGTGGCACCAGGGGCCCCTTCCAGCTCATACAGCTCTGTGATTCTGTAATTAATAATAACAGGAAATCTGAAAAACTGGAGAAAATATTCTCCTTTGAGAGTAACTTGAACAAATAAATCAGGAAAATTACATCTTTTTTTGTTTCTTTTTCTTTGTGAACTTTACCGAGCTTGTTACTGATCAGTAGACAGTGCCTGCAGTATTACAGACCTCTGGCTTAAAGAATTTTTCTTTGATCTCTACAGAAATGAATCAATATTAACAACATTATGGTTTAAAATAGTAATAATCCGCTGTGTTGCTGCTTCCTTTGAGATAGATTTCTTTTCTACACAAATGGTAACTCTGGGCCCTTTCTCAATGCCACTTCATGCTCCACACCTGGGTGCTTCAGTAAAGCCTTCATTATATCAGATTTTACCTTATTTGTCAATATTGTGGCCAGCTGTTTCTGTCTGTACAGTCAATGTCTTGTTGATACTTCACTCAAAATTTCCCATTTTCCAAGATTTATAAATTAGCTTTAAAGAGAGAAGAAGAAAAATCTCTGGCTGGAAATTCAGCAGACCATCATCAGAAATGAAAGCGCTTTAAAGATGCGTTACACTGCGCAAAAGATGCACAAGGGGAGAGATGGGAGCCCTTTTTCTTGAAATCTTTAAATGCAGCTTGGACCAAGTGCTGTGCTAAGTGCTGCAGAGAGGGCCTGCTTTGTATTTTATTTATACAGTGAGAGGAGTGAGCAGCAAGACAACAAGAGGTGGCACCAAGGAACAAGTTAAGAGGCATTTATAAATCAAATGTTTAATAAGAAGAGGGGACATTGAATTCCTAATAAAAATAGAATTGGGTGACCTAGTTAAAGCCTCTCACCTTTGTCTTCCAGGATACATCATCTGAAAATAGCCACATACCTGAAATGAATAGAAGTTAATGTGTTTGAGCACACGGAGAAGAGATACCTATAGCTTGGGATTCTCTGTCAAGAAAATTTCACAGCAGCGATTTGTGCATAAAGTCTGCTATTTTTAATTCCTAAAGTGGTCGATTCTTGTTTCAGAAATACCTTTCTCATCCCCTGCTTTCCATCTGAAATGCAAGTGCTTCCTTTAACCTGAAGTGCAGGAACCTAAATTACAGAAATGGTTGGAAACTAATTAGGGATCAGAGGTGCTGCAGCGCTGGGAGCTTTGCAATTGCACGGTGCTTCCTTTTCAAGCAGAGGCCATGGGCAGATAGAGCACAGAGAATTCAGCTCGTGGCAGAGGAGTTTTGATGAAGCCTGCAGAGAAGGGGCTGGAGGGAGCAGTGCTGGGAGCCCTCTGCTTGCAGAGCAGCTGTGCAAGCACCAGCTCCTTCCCCTCCTGCTGGAACGTGCTTGAGGGTGAAGGAGGCTTGGCTGCATGTTGACATTGCATCAATTTCTATATCCACCTCCTCTCTGCTTTGCTCCAGAATGTTGTTTTAAATCTGAAAGTTTGTATGTGTTTATCCCGGGAAACATTCCCATCCTTTTAAAAACACAATACAAACAAGAACTATTGGGGAAACAATAGGGGGAAGTTGTTGCTTGAAAAGAAATCATTTTTAAGGATTAGGGGGAAGGACATTATTTATTTTGGTTAGTAGTAAGTGAGGAGTTTGACTTTCCGCCCCTTAAACACGACTCTGATTTTCTGTAGGGTGATGATGCTGCAGGAGCCCTCGAGGATGCTGCACCCTGGGGGGTGGGTACCGGAGTGGCTTTGGTCCCAGTTCCTTCTGTCATTTCTTTGGTGATCATGAGGAAGTCACTTCAGCAGTGGGCTCCTGGACCCCTTCCTTGGCATCCTGGCACAAGGAGCGTGATGTGTAGACCTCCTTTGCAAGGTAATTTGAGGGGTGTGGATGAAAAGAATTAGATGCAGGCTTTTTGTGTTGTGATAAATGTTTAATAATGGGGTAAATCCCAGTCTGATAAGGTGCTTAGTGAACTTAAATTATATGGTTGAAATTGATCCTTGAAGGAGGATTAAACTGCAGTGAACAAAAGATACTTCGCTTGTGAATGAGCGTTCACGTTGGTGTTTCTTTATGTTCAGTAACTTAGCTATTGCAATTAATTCATCTAAAATGTCCTGGGTGTCCATCTATAGATGGGTGCAAGATGCATGTAGAGGGGTGTCCAGGGATCTTTTCAATCTGGGCCTTTGATGCCTGGTGCTTTTCATAAATGAGTGCACAGATACTGCAAAACAGAATAACAGGCTCTTGTAAAAACAAAAATAACATCAAGAAGATGCTTCTGATTCTAGTTCCCTCATCTTGATCAAGAGAATGAATAGATTATTAGGGCTCAATATCCTTATATCATCTCCTGCCATCAGTAAGGACAGGAAATAGTATACAAATCACTAAATTGCTTCAAAGCTGCTTGGCAACTGCAAATTACAGAATTGATCATCCAACCCATGTATATTTCTTTCACAGAAGAGAAGAAGTAAGAAAACCAGTTCAGGATTATCACCGGGAATAAATCCTGTTTCAGGGTGTACTATAATAGCATCAGGGCTTTGTCAGAAAAATGACAAAATTCAAGGCATACAATAGCAGTATTAACAATAAGAAAAAAGCAGCTGTGCTTACCTTCAGCTTTGTCCTTTTCACTTCTTCATCCCTGGAGCAGACATAAATGTGAATAGAACTGAAACTTGGTTAATTTTAACTGTGAGTATCTTTATATCCAAATAGAATATATAGATTATGTTTACTTTTATTGTTGTTATTACCATTACTTCCTTCTTTCTCCTAACAAGTTTTAGTAACCTGGAACTGCAGCAGAGGAAAATGTCACACGTATGGAGAGTTAGTGGGTCATGCATATAAAACACAATCTCTGAAGGATTGCAGGGAGAGAACCTTCTGTGGATAATTAAAAGTAGCTAAAAAAATAAAAATCTCTTGGTTCCATATCCATTAGCATATCTCATTCTGAGCAGAGATAATCTGCTAAATGTTAACAACCTATTTTTTCTCCCTGAATATTCAGTGACTTGTATTAAGTTAACAAGTGTGAAGCAAGGCTACAATTTATTGAACCTGCAGTCACAGTAGGCTTTTCTGCATCTGGGTAGCATGGGGTGATGTATACCCCTAATTTTCCCTGGGCTTGCCTGCTTGTTCTACATCCCAGCAGCCACTGTTGCTGCTGTATAAACCTGGGAGGCAGTGCCTGCAGCTGAGTATTGCAGCTTTAAGCGCTGGGGAAGCTGAGGCTGCTGCTGTGCAGCTTTGCTTTGCCTGCACGCGTTGTTACCTGCTCACACTGTGCCAGCAGACATGCACCTCTCTGTCATCTTCTTTTTTTTTTTTTTTTCTCCCACTTTTTCCCCTGTCTTATTACTGGCTTTATTATCTCTCCCTGGTTGTAGTGTTTGTTGTTTGTTACCCCAAATAGATGATTGTCTCCATGCTTTCATGTTGTGCTGTGTGTATTTGGGGCTGGATTAAGCTCTTCAGTGACTGCAGCGTGTGGTGTGTCCTTGACCCGTATGTCAGGAACTGGATTAAGTCCAGGTGAACGATGAAATCTCTGCTCTTTCAGTCATTCGTGTTCTTGAAAATAAGGGCTTTCTGGCAATGCTGCTACATTCTGCTGCTCCCTGAAGAAGAATCCCATGGAAACTTTGTGCTGATTTCAGTATGTAACAAACTTTAAAAAAAAAAAAAGGCAGTTTTGAGTCAGCTCGTACCAGCCTCTGTGGTTTCGTCTCGCTGTCTTAGGCGACGTTTTTATTCGCTTAAAGGAGAAGCTGGGTGTCATGGCCTGTCTTGAGTAGCAGTACTCATAAAAAAATTCCATTGGAGAAGCTCTCTATTGATGTGTATTCACACAGTCTCACTATGGGTCTTTGCTAAATCTTACTTCGTCTGCACAAAGAAGTTTTTTATGCTTTTCAAATGAAGGTATTTTTTCCCTTTTATGCTTACAGAAAAAGTAAAGGGAACTTCGCTAAACTTACAGTGTTTCAGTCTGGGGACTCAGGCAGACTGCCTGTGCTGATCTTATGATGTCCCCAGCTGGGTAAGGCTCCCTGGCTGCAGTTTCCTTTCAAGGTCCAACTTCCTTCCCCACCATGGAGAAGACAGGGCTGCATGCACTGTAGGCGTACAGCTCAGCCTGGGACTGCAGCCTGTGTCCAAGAGAACAGGAGCAGAAATCCCTCGACTGCAGCTGCCAACAGGCTTCATGTCACAGTTCCAAAGAGAGTCATAGATTTGCCTTTCTTCCCCTTGAAAAACAAAACACTTTTCCATTTTCTGACCAGCTTCAATTACTGTTCTGTTGGGTTTTAGTCTGAATTCTAGCATCACATGTTACTTCTGAATGTGTTTGGATTCCTGATCAATTTTACAAGTACCACATTTATCTGTTTGGCTTCCTAACCATCTAGATCTCTGTTTCTTTTGGATGTGAAAATAGTCGTCATTGCACGTTCTTTTCATATTAATATTAGCTCTAATTTCTTTTTCCTTTAGTTTCCATCTGCCTTCTGTCCTGACTGTTGAAATGGAGGCAGTGGTCCTAAGTGCATTTGAAAGTTCCACAGATGAGAAACTAAAGGGGTGCAGGAGCGGAGATAGCTTTTTAAAAGAGGTTATCTTGCACTGTATTGACACATTCTGATTAATGGCTATGCTGCCTAGACTGCCCATATCACACAGAGCTACAGGTACTATTTCTCAAGCTATTTATTACATTTGCAATTACAGCAGCTCTTACTGTATGGGTTTTATTACTTGCAAGCGTATGGGAACACGGAGTAGTCCTAGAAGGTTATTATTGGTGCTGTGGATGTTTTGATGGTAAATTCCCTAAATTTTGTGTTCTAAGTGTTCTAAGATCTTCAAATAGCAGATTAGCTCCACATATAGAATTCTGCTTAAGATTTAGCTTGAATTTCCTCGTTTAGATGGGAGAGCTGAGAAGAAATTTCCCCTAAGTGCGATGTCAGAATTTTGTGTGTGGCTCCGAGGGGCAGCTGCCCCTGCAGATGAGGGAGCAGGCTGAGATCTAGCAGTGCTACAGCCATGTCCTCTCACTGCTGTGGATTTCTGAGGATCTCTGCATAAATAATTGATCCTCAGGTTACTCCCATTCTCTGAATCCTCCTTGCAAAGGAGTGAAAGGATGGGAGAAGGAAGGAAAACCTCCAAATGGCACTCCTTGTTTTCCACAGGGAGCAAAGTGAGGCGCAGGTGGGAGGTGACCTTCTGTTTCTCCTGGCTCCTTTCTGTCACCAGAGATCAGCTGTCCCTTCCGAAATGTGCCCCACGTTTTATTCATTGTGCAGGTGTCTCAAGTCTTGGTGTGCTGCAAACTTTCATTTTTTGGAGAGCTCTTGAAATCACTTCTTACTGGTACGTTAATTGCCAAGGGCGTCTCGTCCATTCTTTAATAAACACTGCACCAGAGAGGAGGAGCACTGCATCCCAGCTCCAGCTCACTCTGCCGCATCTGTCTTGGTACCGCTTGTCCCAAGCAATTGCTTCTCTGTTGAAGTCAAAGTTAAATATTCTCTGTATCAAAATATCTTTTGGTGCAGCAGGTAGGCACCATCTACAGGCTATTACTGGTTTTTCAAAATACTATTTATCTAGACAGTCAGCTCTTAGAGCTTGTTTTTATTTGTTATTTTTTTCCCTGTTTCTTTCCCGCTTTTCTTCTTTTTTATTTAAAAACTTTTTGCTTCTTAGTCATGAGCAAGGAATAATGGAACAACCAGTATTTGCTGCAATCAGTAAATAATGTAGAGCTCGGAGGGGGTAAATAGGAAAGCTATTGAGAGAAGTAAATGGAAATGAAAATGGAATTACATTGCTTTACAAGATGCAGATATACCAAAAGCAGTTTCAGACGTATGAGGCAATAGTTTCTGTCATTTATATTTAGGTCTTAGGATGGGTTGATGCTTTTTGCTGTGTTTCAGTATTAACTCTTTATTAAGATTTCTGTCTGTCAGGGGTTTCGCTGTTTTATGTGTTTGCTAAACATATCCACGCAGTGCAAAGAGCTTTTTATTAGAGTTTTTAAAATGTGCCATCCTTTACAGTGATGAGAAGAGGCAAAACACAGAATGGATAAGAAATTGAATTTAAATGCAAAGATTTTCTGCAGCTGTTTTTCGGGTGGAGTCCATCACTGACAGTGAATGATGCCTGATGATGGGCTTTGTCGTCAACAAGCCACTTAGGGAAAACAATACCATTTTCCATTTTGCAGAGGTGTAAAACTGAGGCACGAGGTGGTGATGTGGCTTGCCTGGAAGTGAATGGCAGAGGGGGGTATCCTGAGCTGTCAGACGATGGCTGTGCAACACACAGGTTAAATGATGGCTCGATGTGTGGCACGGGGATGTGAACAGCCGCCTGAGAGACCTGCTCCTTTATCTCAACCTGCCCGTTCTTGCTGAAGACCCAGAGTTCATCGTGCAACCTGGGAAGAGATTCAGCCTTCAGAGATGCGTCAGCGAAGGAAAGCTTCTGTAACTTTGGCTGTGCTTACCCTCTGCTATTGCTTCTAAAAGGAGCACAACAAGGGTCAGAATTTGCCACTTATTGAGAAGGGTTTAAATAGTCAGCTCCTGTTTATGTTCTCTCAGAAATAGCTCAGAACAGAAACACTACCAGCGGAATGGAATTTGCTCTGGGCTTATCTTTTTATTGTGAGTTATAGGGATTCTGCCAGGTAAATGTTTGTGAACTCACACAGGTTTGAAGATTGCTGCTATCATCTTGATGACAAAAATATGGGACTTTTATTCGTGCCTTCTGGGAACCACAAGGTTGGGAAAATGGCTTAAATTTTTTCTCCATTTCCCAGACTGTCTTTTAAAGTGAGAAATATACACATCAGTCCTAGAAACACTGGTCAGAACCCTGCCCTGTCTCACCTCTCCAGGTGTAACAACTAGAAAAATGGACAGCCGAGCAAAAAAGGGAGGGAAGAACAACTAGCGGGGTGAGCTGGAAACATCTTTAGCTCTTCAAAATTCAGCCTGTGCTGCAGGAATGGCTAGGGACTGTGCTTTTACCCAGTTGTGGTCCTTGTCTGCCAGGTCACAGTGTTGTTCCTAAACCTCTTGGATGTTTTTGACAATCGCTTCCATTGGTCTTGATTTCAAAGTATGCAGAGGTTGGACACCCGACCACTTGTAGCTGTCCAGCTCTGAGTTAGTTACAGTCAGATTTCTGTCTGGTGGGTACATGATGAAGAATTTTAAGGAGAACCTTGTCTTTTTTGGTGGTGAATCCTGGAAAATTATGTAATGGCCATGGCAAAGACATTCTCTCTGTTGGTAAAAGTGTAACATGCATCTGCCATCCCAAACACCTGCAAAATGTTGTTATTTTCTTGTATGTGAATCTCAGGTTGGTTCTACCCTGGGAAATTAAAGGCCATGTAATAACTTTAAGGCATCTGTAGAATAGTTGCGATCTGGCTTAATTTCATAATGTTTTATATTTCTGTTAGCTGAGCTTTTCATCTCTTAATCTTGCTCAGGAATAACTGACAAAATCAGTCAGCGTAATTCCCCACGTACTGTTAGTATTTGTCACTGGTTGGCAGTGGCAATTCACTCTGAGCTCCCAGTGAGTGTGAGAAGGGATGGAAGGACACCGTTCTGGCACTATGTGAACAATCATTTTGGGAAAATTGGAAAAAAAAAAATCCTGCCTTTGTTTTACCTCTGTTTTTAGAACTAAATCAACTATCAACAGCAGGAGCTAAGGGCCAGGGAGAGGGAATGCAGTGCATGGGCACTGGGGACATAAGGTTGTTTTTAGCAGACATATGCTCAAGTTAATCAGAAGGAAGGGGGCAGGTTAAAAGAGAACCTGTAGAACCTATCCCACATGGGTCAGAGCATAGGCTGTGTGTATTCAGAAAGCTTTTATCCCTTCTGGAGCCTCACACTGTATACAGTTATTAAGTAAAAGAACAGTTTGCTTTGTATTTATTCCTTGTCATGAGATCAACAAGCAGCAGCACACAAATCTGGGCTCTGAAAATGCAACCAGTGGTCCACAAGCCCAGGGAGGAGGAACTGCGATGGCATCTGCAGGTGTTGCTTGTGTTGGATCTCACGGTGTTGAAAAGCATTTTGCTAGGGGAGAAGGAATCAGTTTGTGGTGGGTAATGATTGGCTGGCTCTGTTTCTTAGCTGATGTTATTAATAGATGATATGAACATGGGGACGTTTAGTCATCGTAGAGGGTTTTTAAAATGCATTTTATGCACCTCATGAACTCTTGCATTGTTCTGTAAATTGCTGTCTCAGGGCCTGACTGTTTTGTGGTGTTTTTTTTTTTTTTAATTGACATAACATTGAAAAATCTCAGAACAATGGCAGTACAACACACTGGCTACTGCCTTATTAAATCATTTAGTATTTGGGATGCAAAAGAGACACAAAGGTTGTCATTTGAATGGAAGTATTAAGTGTGGGAAGTGTTTGGTTTGGGTTTTTTTAGGTCTTCATTATGTTGAAGTTTATCTTGGAGCAGGAGTTGTGCAGTGAAAATAAAAAAAAAACACTTGGGAAGAGGGTAATTACAGTTATTAAGCAGTTGGCTAATTTGTGCACTTCTGCTGTGCAGCTTTTGTCTTTGCAGTGCCTACCTGTCTCTCTGTTAATTAGCTGGTGAAGGCCTGAACCCAGGTCTCCCATTTGAAATCCACGGAAATACTCTCCTCGAATTGTGCTCTGCAGGTTTCAGCCTTTGAATTAAGGGGCTGCTGCTGCTTTCAGGGAGCTTTCTGCTGCCATGGAGCTTCCAGAACAACCCTCAAGCTGTGGCAGATAGCTTGCGTGTTAATTCAGTAGCATGTTTAGGTTTGGTTTTTAATTTTTTGTTCAGTGAATAGCTGGAGTGTTGCTGTGCTTGTATTAAAGATAAGTACTGCAGTTCAACAACATAAAACAAGTTCCTGTCTGTAGAGCGACTAACCACTCCTGCGCTTTAGCAGTGCATTCAAAGAAACATTATTTTCAACAGACTAATGAATTACAACAGCATATTTCCAAAAATCTGAGAAGCATTGTGTTGCCATCTTGGGCATTTATAGAATGCTCTGGGTTCATGAACTGTGCTGTGTTCTTCATAAGAGCGTTAAGAGAAATTTTCCTTCTTCAATGTTAGGAAAAATGTTTTACAAGCTCATAAAATTCTCTGAGAATCCTTACTAGTATAGCAGCAAACGCCCAGCCTTTGTGGTCCTATGAATTCTAAAAATGATGGGGTCAGAAGCAGGATTCCCAGATAAGTTAAACAGGAATTTCACTGAAGGCAGTGAAACCCTCTTTTCTAGGGCAGGGTTTCCCGTTGAATCCTTGAAAAATAGTTTCATTTTGGTTTTTCTAAGCTACAGTTGGTTTCAGAAATGCACAGTTTGCTGCTGCAACTTTCCCAGATCTCTCGTTTAATCGCCTGGCCCACGTGAGCTCTCACATTCTAGACATCAGAGATTTTTCCTGGAATAAGAAAATATTAAAAAGTTATTTGTAGTCATTCAGTTTTTCCTCCCCTAATGGATTCTGTGGCACTTAGCATGCACTTACCTCAGTTTTTATCTCACTGCCCATCGCCCTGGTATCTGAGTTCTTCCCATCAAAAGTAAAATCTCTTTCCCTGAAATACTGGTGATGAGAATGGTCGGGCTATTTGCTTTAGGAAAGCAATAACTAGAAATCCAAAGAGGCAGAGCTAAATGAAGAGAAGGCAGTTGCATTTAGGGGAATTACTGCTCACGAGCTGAGTGAAAAAGATGGGCTTTGCATTTTAGTTCTGAAAGAGATAAGGCATAATAATCATTTGGCACAGTGTCATGGATTTTAAGGAGGGAGGGAGTCTGTGGCCGTTTGGTGATGTAACACAGCCAGGGGGATTTCTTCTATCAAATCCATTGCGGCGATCTCTTGAGGATCACGGTTGGAGCGGCGCAGGTCTCACAGAAGGTGCTTTTTCTCGTTACAAAAACCTTGTTTTCACCCGCTTTTCTGTGGGAAGAAGGGGCTCTGGATGCAGCAGAAGGCACTGTCCTCCAGGTAACCAAGTGACAGTCATGCCCGGAGCATCCACGCGCAGACCTTGACCGAGGTGTCAAAGACCTCCACTTGCACTGCCTGTGGATCGCATTCTCTAATGCCTGCAGGCTCCTTTGGAATTTATGAAGCACTTCAAGCCCCCGGTTTAAAAGAGAAGTGCCAGGTACCTCTTTGATGACACCCATCCATCTTTCCATTTTTGAGCCTGATGCTGTCAGTATCTGTGTTTCTTCTGATAATTTGTCAGCTCGTTCTTCCAACAGGCCCTGTAAGCCAGCCCTGCCCCTAATCCATCCTTTTCGGTGGGAAGACTGAGGCACAGAGGTACGGAATTGCATCTCTGAGAAGAGTATCTGGGATAAAAGGGGCACTTGAACTCTGTCTCCTGATACTCAGTCCGTTGCATTTAACCAGGGCTGCTGCTTTCAGCCAAGCCCTCTCTGACCTTTCCAAGAGATCTCAAAAGTTTACTTACCCCTGGGGGTGTTGTGAAGCTTAATTAATGTTTGTAAAGTGCCTCGAGTTCCTTGGTTGGAAGTGCTTGGGACTATTAATATTAATGATAACAGATGAGCCCCTGAAACATTCTGGTACAGTAGAATGAATTAACATGAAGCGAGCAATCAACAACAACAAATCAAACCAGTAATGCCGTCATAGCCTTGGGCAAGGCGTGCAGCTGGTGGTCTGATAGATGTGACAGATGAGTCCGCTGATATTCTCTTCAGTCATTTCCATTGTAAATTAAACTGTCTCCCATGTCCTCAGAACAGCAGCCTTTCAGCCAAAAGTCACCTGCAGCACTAACTTGCTTTTTTCAGTTGAGACTTTGTTTTTGTCATCATCTACAGGCCATATTTAGAGAGGATTTAAGTCAATGCATGACTTTCTGGGGTACTTTTCAGGGACGTACATAGGCTGTGCAAATCAGGCCCCATTCCTGTAGTCGCAATAGCACATACGGCCCAAGACAGACTTCGTCCTCCTCTAGCACTGTTGCCTGGTGCGTATGTTCATGGGGGGAATTTGTTCCTTCTCCAGGAACGTCAACCAGCAAAATGGACAAGAGCAGTAACAAGAGAGCTGACGGCTCTCCTGGACGACCCAGCCAGTGCCCCTGAGTGTGTCAGAAGCACTGGGGAACTGAGAGTCCCTGGTCCGCCTCCTAGGGGAGGTACAGAATGACGGTATTTCAGGTTGTGACCTTTCACTGCACAGGGTGTGCAAGAGCCCAAACGCAACTGAGAGTGAAATCCACGCTGCCCTTTTCACTGGGTTGGCTGTCACACTGGTAGGAAACAGCTGCTTCGGACTTGCATGATCATATTTTTCTGTCCTTCTTCTAGCAACACAATAGCACAAGATAAATTTTAGTATATAAATTACAAGCTGAAAAGCTGCCGTGGCCTCAGTAAATTCAAAATAAAAATCTGTTACATAGAAAAAGAAACGGGGAATCCTTAGGAATTTTATTTTTTCCCAGAAAAAGTATGGTAAGAAATGCCTGTTATCTTGGACTATGGAACAAAGTTGGACTTGTAAGAAAAGAGTATTAGTGCCTTGTGGAAGGGTTTTGCAGCAGGGTCTGCTGCTGGAATGCAGATGTCCTAGTTCCTGTGTCAAAGCAGTTAGTAGTGCTGTGTGGATGTTTGTCATACAGCAGAAAATGCTGAAAATTCAGGAGAAAACTTCATTTGTTGCTGGAGCAAGTTAAATTTTCTAACTGGATGTGAACATCAAAATGTTCTGACATTGGATTTCTATGGGTGTGAAAGAAAAAGGGAACAGGGAAGGAGGGAATGTGTTTGACTTTTCTAAGTAAATACCAGTATTCTCCCTGAATTTCTTGCAGACCTGCTCACGAGGGTTATAAATTCAGATAGGAATCTGGAAACCTCATTTGAGAACAATTTTATTCTTTCATCTTGGCAATTTTTCCTTCCTTATGTGCAAATCATTTCTGGTTTAGCATGCCTGGCATTTTGCAGGAGCTGACCCTGAATTGTACTGTTTAATTAAAATAACATGTATATATCTGAAGTGATGAAGTGAAGATCTAACAACGGATGGAAATTATTTTTAACCTTCACGCCTCATTCCCAGCATTGCATATGTTGGCTCTGAATATGTAGTTATGAACATTGCTTATTTTCTTTAAGAGATGATGATCCCATTGGCAGTGTGATCATGTGAAATGAAACACAGCACACTCACCTGTCCGTGTGTTATTAAGCTCCATCTGCATCTGTGAGTCCTGGTCACAATTCTGTGCTGAATATTCTGGATGAACTTACTAGAACCTGGCAGCGCAAAACCAAAGCATGCCTTGATGGTTAATCTCTGGAAGAGGCTAGAGGGGGAGGGGTCTTTCTCCTTTGGCTGAAATATCACTGATTCTAGTGGTATAACGCTGCAGTGTGTCATAAACAACTGAAAATGCAGTGGTTTTGCATATATATGTAAGATTTATTATTATTATTATTTTTAAGTGGACTTGCTTATACATCGGCCATTCATATTGCTCAAGGATCAGCATTTTACACCACAAAATGTAAATCCTTCCTTACAGTGTTTTCCATTGTGAAATAATTTGCTTGCTGACATGTTTGCTCATTTATTTAATGAGACAGGGCAAGCCCTCTGCGATGTCTTTCTCCACAAGCTGATTGGAAATAGTCGCTGAAGTGGCGGGGTGAGCTATTAAACCTGTGATTGTGGTAGTGGCCAGCTGTCCACAGCAGTCACTGCTGGCAAGCTTGAGGATTTCTTCATTCAGTGAGGTTTCCGATTTTTTTCTGAAATCCAGCTTTGATGTAATGCACTATTGTGGGTTATCTATTTCCGCAGCCTGATTTGATCTCATCCCTACATACACAGCATGTATGATTTTTGTTTTCATGTTATTTATTCCCTTTTTTGCTGAGTTAAGGTTTGGCAGCAAGCCATCTGGTTTCTTGGTTGGGTTCTTGTTTTTATTGGTTCTGATTCCCACTGATAACATTAAATCTTGGATATTTCCTTAGTTTTGCAAGTGAAAATGACTCTAGCTAGAGAATTTTTTTCCCTCAGCTGTTCTGTTACAAACTAGTCCTTTCTGCCTTTTAATGCCTAAAAATAACTCATAAGGAAATTAAAAATCAATGCTGATTAATTTGGGTAATTTTAACTAATCTTACAGATTCCTTTGCTGCTTAGTTGACTTCTGCATGCGTGTCTTTGAAGCTTAAGTTAGTCAAACATATGCCTGCTGGTTAGATGGCAAATATGTTGCACCTCTTATTTGAAGAAGGCTTTGTCACTTTTTTTGCTTAGTTTTGCAGCATTCTTCTATGTCTGCTTTGATCAAAATGTAAAGAGCGCAGCACCAAGAGACTGAGTGCAGTGCCCTGAGTCAAACTTCTTTCCTACAGAGGGGTATAGGAGATGGATTCAAGGAACTTTTTTCCAAAGGTATCTTACTTCACACACATCAATGTTTAACTTTTTTTATGTTCTTCTACTAGGAGTTGCTAGATGAAAGCGACTAAGATTCCCTATATTTTTTTTTTCTGTCACACTATGCAAATTGGTTCTTTTGAGGTCACAATAATCTGTCCTTTCTGTGGTTTTTTTTTTTTTTTAATATAATGCAGAAAACAAATCAAACGCATGCTAGCACAAATGTTGGAAGCCACTTGTGTTATTAGCAATCTTACAAACAACCATAGCAATTGCTCTACCCAAAGATGTTTAATACATGGGTTTATTTTCTACTAATTTGTGAGATGTCTTTCATATGTATTCGATAAGTTTCCAGCTGGGGAGTTAAAAAGAAAAGCTGGTTCTTGAAGTGTGAGTTCAGCATTTTCTAAAGATCAAGTCCAGCCATTTTTGATAGTTGAAACAGTTCCCTCTGCCCCTTAAAATGAGCCACCTTTAAATCGCCTTCTGGCAGCAATCCTAATTTCAGCTTGTGAGATGATTACAGAGGTAAAAAATATATCTGTGGTTTTGAAAGACATTATTTTAAATGATTCTGGACAATATGGATTAGCTTTTAGTAGTGTCATATGCAGGATAATCAGGATGATTACATGAACATCCAGTGTTTTCTTTTTGAATACTAACAGCCTCAAATTCAGCAAAGGATCTTGCACTGCATCACTGGGAAACTGCTTTATTTGTTCCTTACTATTTGAAGTGCAGTAGAAAAAATGAAGTGGGCTATGGAGTGTCTGAAGCCAGAAATTCATCCCAGCCCTTCATTTTTGTGGCAAATAATTGGGNCTCTGTTTCTCGTAGGCACCTCTCAGCAATACGTGTTGGCAGGAGCCCTAAGGACTTGCACCTCAGAGGAGGGGAAAAAGAGTGCTCTGAGTTGAGGGCTCAAGCTAACATGATCCAGAGCCCCATTCAGTGAAGATAATCACAAGGGGAAAAGCTCCAAACATTTTAGTGAATGCCATTTTACTCCTAGGAAGGGAAATTCACTGGCAGGTTTTTATTGTTCACCCTATCCAGCATCGGCGACATCTCACTCTTATTAGCCTTTAAACCTTGCAGACAAGCTGCTGCTTCACCTTACTTGTACTAGTGTGGGTATAATAACGTATCCATGCAAGCAGTATGCATTTGGTTTTAGAATTATTTGTTTTCACTAGTGGTTCATACTTCTTTGACTCCAGCATCTCAGATTTAAAAGACACGACAATAATTTTGTCCAAAACTGCAGAATTAATGTAAGATTTACTAAGGCTTTGCTGATCAAAATTTAGCTGGACTACAGGGAAATCTTTCACGAGTGCTCACTAATTCAGGAGTATATGTCTCATTTGTGAAAGTGACACTGATGCTCGGGAGGCCAGAGGGATAGAGGGATCAGACAGCCCGTATGGAGGTCAAAGTGGTCAGAACAACCAGAGAGACAACTCGCTGCTTTCAGAGGCAGCGTGCGGTACTGGAGTACTTGGGGCTAGTTGATCGAGGTGTGGTAATGGCTGCATCCTGTTCCTTGTGCTTAACTCTGCTAGCTCTGGGGTCAGTTTCCCCATTTGTGAGATGCATTCCTCCCTGGCACAGCAGGCGTTGATCTTCATGGAGGATTTATACATTTATACAAGTGGGCTGCAGCTTCTTGGACCCTCAAGAGATTTCATTTTTCTTATTGCTCAGATTGTGTTTGAAAATTGAAAGGCAAACATCTGTGTGTTGTCAAAAGCAGAAATATCCTTGCTCCTGTAATGTCGTCCATTTTCTTCAGTCTTAGCTCAGCATGAAGATCCACTGGAAAAATTCAAATGTAGGCCTGTTTTTAATGCTGAGCATTATAATACATGGTGAACGTTATTGTACAGTCAGGTACTTTCACAGAGCTCTTTTCATGCAGTTCTTCCATATTTTCAAATAACAACACCCAATTAAGCACTTGAATCAGTGCTGCCCTCAGCAGAGATGTAATTAAGCAGGTGTTTAAATACCTTGTTAAATTAGTCTCTTCTTTCCTAATCTACCATTACTATTCCTGTCCAGAAAAATAATGGGAAAACAAATGAATCCCGAAGCCCTAGCTGTAGGCTTATAAGAGTCAAATGATATCAGCCATACAAAATAGATCTATGGAATCCAATTGAATCTGGGTGAAACAAAGCAGGTTTGAATAGGGGCAAAACATCACCTCTCCACAGGAAGGAAAAAAAGTTGAATGGAATAAAAATCCACTTCCAAAAGGGCTTTGTGTAGCACTTTTCCCCACTAATGGCTTGACTGCTGTAATTCAGAATGCGCACAAAATGCATACATGGCCTGGTCATAAAGAGAATAGGGAAACAAAGAGGTTGCTAATTCAATTACCGGTGTTATAGATCAAGCTCTTTACTATTCGTCCAAATGGAAATTTACACTAAATAACATTATCATGAATTGGCTCAGCAGCTTAATGGACCAAGACTCTCGCATCTAACAGATTGCCTGGTCTCTGCTGGGTCTTGAAAATTGTCTCTTGTGGATACCTTTAACCAAGCCTCAATATACTCCTGTTATAGGATGAACAAAATAAAGTCACATCGTCATTTTCATTATGCCCACGTAGCTAAAAGATGCATTATACATTGTGTTGTGTTCTGTCACGCTTACGGCCAGGGGAAAAGACTGAGGGGTCCTCCAGAGTTCTGTCCTGTCAGACAGCTTTCCAGAGATGCTTGGTAAGCCGTGCATGCAGATTGGAAGCAGATTATGTATTTATTCATTTAGGATTCATAACATTTTATCTAGGACCCTTAAAATCTTCCGGACCATTTGTTCTTTCGAGCTGGTTCCTGTAGATCTTGGTACCATGTCTGCTAAAGAATTGCAGTACTTCCATTTCATGCTCCTTGCTCCCAAGGCTGCTGGGTATCTCAGACCATTGCATTTATGCTCCTTTACAGGGGTGGGGAGGTTATGTGTTCTGCTAACCAGTCACCAGAATTTGCTAATACTGCTTTCCTCAGAACGGTAATGAACCTGCAGCAAGACTGGCCTTACGACTATCCATGTCTCTAAGGATCAAAGATCTTGTAGTCTTAAGAGCACCGCATATTGTGAAGGCTTTCTTAAAGCAAAAAGAGACGGGGGTGTGTGTGTGCAGGGGTGCTGTGGGTGGGCCCTACCAGTGACCAGCAGTAGCTCTCTGAAAGCAGCTGAGACTGCTTAGCGTCAAGAAGAGGGAGCTCCAGGGGACCTACCTCATCAGTGTGTTTCCTGATGGAAGGGAGTGAAAATGGTGGTGCCACACTCCTTTGGGTGGTATCCCATCACAGGAGAGACACTGGGCAAACACTGAAATACTGGAAATCCTGTGTAAAGCTAAGAAAAAGCTTTTTATTGTGAGGGTCACCAGCACTGGAACAGAGAGGCAGTGGAGATATTTAAAACCTGCCTTCCAGAGGTCACTTCCAAACCACAACTGCTCTGCGGTTCTGTGACTTAGGAATAATCTGTACTGAAAGGCAATGAAGATCAGTGCCTGGACTTCCAAATGGCTTTGAAAGTGAGGTTCCTCAATCAGTTACAGTGCTGAACGGAGGAGTAATGTAATACCCTGAAAAAATTGCCCGAGTTCTGAACACCTTTCTAAAGCTTACACATTAATGTATAGCTGTAGTGCTTGATGTGAAACACTTCAAAACTTTTTAGTATGCTTTTAGATCCCTGAAATACTTCCATCTATACAACTATTACGCAACTTAGAAATAGCCTTAATTCATTTTAAATTTTTGAATTTTGAAATAGCAAAGATGAAATAGCAAAATAACACTGTTCCTTTTACTTCCTGGGTTATTAAATACAGAATGTGAAATGCTATTGATGAAGAGTTCATTGCTTGAAAGGTTACTTTCCTAAAAATGAAAAGGAACCAAGTAATGTTTGCTGTGCCAAGGCTCATTTCTTCTGCCTACAAGGGACAATAAGCATGCCATTTGAAAGGTCATTGGTTCTTTTGTATGCTAATAAACAATTAGGATGGCTGGGGGGGGGACATGTGGCATCAACTTCTTTAAAATGTATTTCTGAGCAAATTAACCGTTCGTGACAAGTTAAGAATACTGAAGCTGGCATCTCCTGGATGATTTCTTAGCCATCATTTCAGGATGTGTGAAAATACTGCTATTTAATCAGCTCTGGCTAACAATTATTTTTCTCCTCAACAAGCACCTTCTGGGACTTCAGTTCACCCCAGAGATGATTATTTTTTTTATTGTAACATTTTATAGCCGATAAGGAAAAAGGATTTAGAAAATAACTGACTTTTCCTCCCAGGCAGTTGTGATGGTGTATGCATATGAAATATATGTGCATAGAATCTCAATTTGATGTTATTCCAGTCATTTCATTTTAGTGGTAGCAGTGAGGCTTCACATGTTCTGACAACTGCTATCCTCCCCCTTTGCCCCCACCCTCACACACCCACACCCACATTCTCTGCTATCACACAGAAGCTGTCCATCTGGTCAGCAGTCAGACAGGGAGATAACTCTGATGGTGGATGGAAGCACCCAGCTTGCTGAATGCCAGATACAGCAGTTTAAATGGTGTGCACAAAATACTTGCTCTTCCTCTCTCTGAATTGCTCAGGAACATCTGCAGGCTAGTAATCAGTTTTTTAATATATATTTTTTAAACTAATCATTGGCAAACACATTTTAGACTTCCTGGAATGACTTTCACCTGTCCTGTTTCTCTACTTGGCTTTCATATTAGTTTTCCCTGCCATCTTTTCAATGCCAAGGGATATTCTCCTGCTAAGTTTCCAGAATACAGTAACACTGAGACAGGATATCTTCATATGGCATAAACCCTGATGTGTGAACAACTGCAGTGATGTTCTGTGGTTGGGAAAGTGGGGGGGTAAAAGCAGGTAGGCACCACGCATGCTCTGTCTGCAGTATGGGTTCCTGTTAGGAGTATATTGAGGTTGGGGAGAGGCTGGAAATCTGTGTTAATCTGCAGCTCCTCTTGCTCCCAAGAGCATCTGGTTGATGTTGTCCTTGCTCTGTCCCCAGGTTTTCTCCAGCATGCTGCAGAGCCCGTTCTTTTTGGGTCAGAAGTCTCAAGAGGATTACCCAGCACAACCTTTCTCCCTGCCCTAAGAGACATGCAGCTCTGAACTTGGAAGAAATTGGTATGTATGTATGCTGTGCCTTCTTTTTCCTGGATGTGGAGTCAGCTTTGTATATTCCAATCCCAGATGGAGGAACAAGCTGTGCATGTAATAGATCTGGGCAGAGTGGAACAACTTCTGCTGTGATTGAGAAATCTCAGGCAAATGCTGAAACATTAGGAAACTCACCTGGTGAGATGGTGGGGCAGAAAACTTGTAAATACTCAGATGAAGTGAGCAGTAGGCATGTTGTATCATAGCAGAAATACAAAGTCAGGATGAAATGCTCAGCAGTGGCTTTGTTGAAAGTACAATGGTTGATTGAGGTCAGGGAGATGACTACTGCCAGTCAAGCATGTTATCTCCTGCAGTTACAACTACAAATAATAATGGTCGTTATCTTTTGAACAGTCTCATATCTCCTTCTTTGTAGGGCTCCTTTAGTTTGCAAAAATCTTCAGATACATGAGTTATTAAGCAGACTGCTTTTGTTTGTGGGAAGTCTTTGTATAGCACCACAAGAGCACCTAAAATGTCTTTATCTGCCTCTGTTACATGGAAGATTTCAGTTCACAATTTTATGTCGATAGTACAGGGTCTAGCATCCCTGGTTTTTCTTTTGTTTATTTTTAATTAACTTTTTTATAGTTTTCAGCACACAAAGCAATCAAGCTCTATCAGAGAACATTAGCAAACAGAGATTCATTCCTCCATAAGCAGTAAACAACGGCGCATTTCTTAGGCAAAGTTTGCAACACGGGCACTGCCATACATGAACGCGTTGCACTGCACTTAGGGCATGATCGCTGGCTTGTGAGCCACCAGGAGGCACGACTGGGAGAACAGTGGAAGAGTCTCCCATTAAATAACACTGTGTAAATGAGTTAAGTTGTGATACCTAACAAAATTTGAATTTAAATTTCATCGATAAATAGGCTTCAAAGGATTAATACAAAAGTGAACAGGCCAATGATTTTCCTTTCTAGGATTGTTGTTGAGCCTTGCTAAGAGTTTGCACATGAAGACAAAGCATTTTCAGACTTCTTGTAAAGCTGGAGGATGTTGGAGCGCAGAGGGGAGCACAGCAAGGATCCCGTGTTGATGCAGGGACTTCTGTGGCAGCGGAAGACTGAACTGCAGGTCCTTGTTCAGCTTGATGCAGGCAGCTTGGCTTCTGTGCTCAGTCTAGCTAATACATGCTTATTAGCTTTCTTAACACATTGTTATTTATAGGTTTGAAGAATAGAAGAGACCATTCAATCATTTTGTCTGACCTCTTTACAAAGCAGGTCGTAGAATTGCCGTATTAATGTCAATTGATTGCTGTAACCAAGGGATCGAGTCAGTGAAGACATTGCTTAGAGCTGTGGGTTATGCTCACATCTAATAACTTTCCTAGATGGACTGCTACTGACGCTGCCTGTATGCTAACATAATCTGTTTATCATTGATAAGCCAGTCCTAAAGCCTGTTTTCCATGAATAACAATTCTTACAGTGAATTTAGACACGGTCAAGGGCGGCCTTCAGTTTTGAATGCTGTATGTGCAGCTCAGATAGTCTAGGCTTTAATTCTCACATCACCCCAAATTCAACTGAAATCAGCAAGTTCATTACCTGCACAGTCTCCAAAGACTAGGCACAAGATACTTAGTGCTGTAAAATCACTGAGGAATGAACTGAAAATGTAGACACAGAGCTGGAAAACCAAGGGAATTTTCATCCTGAGATTTTGAATTGTAGTTTCTCCCCAAAACAAAGATAGCTAAGAAACATTTTGAAATTCTTAATGACAAAAATACAAAATTTTCTAGCAATTTTGATACTGGCTAAGGTCAAGTGAGCGAGGTGGTGCTGGACATTGTGCCTCAACCTTGACATCAGAGGGGCAGCTTCCGTACTGAGAGCTCAGTTCCAGCGCAGTGCTTGCTTTAATGCTGTGTTCCTTTGCAGGTAAGGACAAGAGGTGCCGAAATTGGTGAGATATTCTTGTAGTTTTTTATGTATCAGTATGTCAGCCAGTCAGCTGGAAAATTGCCCAAGACTATGGCATCTGATACAGGATATCCAAGAGCTCTTTTCTTCTTAACGTCCTGCCTTGCCCAGATTTGAGCTAATGGGCTAGTAATTAAAACGCTCTGTGGTAATGACCAACATCCGCATTATCCAGAAATTATAACTGAAAGACAACTACTCTGGGTGCTTACTCCCAAGTCTTTTTTAATGGGGTTTTGCGTCCTGATGTGTCTATACAGTGTAGTTGGAAACCAAACGCTGTGGAAAATTTACAGTACCCCCCTGAGCTTCGCTGAGCAGGGAGCACTTTTCAATTCCAGAGTGAGCCACAAAGCTTGAACTGGGCAAAGAATTCATTATTTCAATGATAATAATTTACACTTGCATGGGAGCTTTCATCCAGGAAAATACAGTGTTAGAATTTTCCTTTCATGGTCTCTTGAAGACAAGGCAATTTTACCTTGATAACTATTTGTATTACATTTACCTTTGCTGTTCTGGAAGGAAAAAAATAAGATTGTAGTTTGTACACTTCAGTGTTTATTTTAACCATACTTTGCATTTATATCATACTTCTTAAAATCTGAATGTGGTTTTGTGGCTCTGGAAATCAGGTCCCATTGCCAAGATCAAAGCCAGTGGTCGAACTCGGTGGTATCCTCGTATATAAAATCTTTTACCTCAAAAGGAACTTTCCATCTGCTTACAGTGAAGCATCTGCTTAACTGATCTGCTGAAAACTGTCGATGTGCTTGAATGCTTTGGTGAAGTGGGGGGCAAGTCTGTGGCAAAACCAGGGTGCAGTTGTTAGGGCATGATCCTACCCATCTGAAAATAGAGATTTTTTCCCACAATTTCAGTCAAGCTCTTACTGCTTTCTGCTATATTCACTGCACAAGATCTTTCTTTTCTTCCCATACATAGTAAACAGAGCCGATTTTGCTTCTTTTGATCTGTAATAAATTCTGCATACAAAAGCTGTGTTTTCTTTCAGCTATTGTCTTTTTTTGGAGGCTCTGCATAAATATACAAAAGCCTATTTCTAATTTTATCCTTTTCTGTTATGCAATTCTCTATGCACTATTTACTTGTTTAAGAAATGAAATTGCATTTTTTTCCCCAAAAAGCTGTAGGGAACCTTTCATTTAAGCATGTGCAAGCAGCATAAGGCAGACCAATAACACAAAGTCAAAGCCATTTCATAGAAAGTGTTTCATAAACGCTAATTGAGCTAAATGAGCTTAGAAAGCATTTTACAGAGCATCCAAAATACAGGACGGGTTGCAAGATACATTCTTTTTATAATGTATTACTGCAGTGTTATGCTGCTGGATTTAGATATCGGATTTAACTACTAGTCTTGATGTCATAAAGATTGCATAGATTATTCTTGTTTGTTTTTTTTTCTCTGCCAGTAATCCACTTTATTAATAGTAACTGGTGGCGGAGAGTGACAGATTTTGATCAAACTTACACTTTTAATGTATTCCAATTAGTGGATGGATATGACATTAGTATGTGTCAGTCATTCTCACAAGTGTTTTGCTGCTTTCAAAAATCACTTTGGCTCTGCAGAACTTAGAAAACACTCCAAAGTCATCATTAAAGAGAAAACTGTGAAAACAATCGTTTCAGTCACGTACCAGTTGGCAAAAGAAGAAATAATGTTTTTTATAATTTATTTGACATCCACATTGTGTAAATACATTTAAAACTCCAAAATGATAATTTTGAACTACCTACAGGAATCATTCAGCTCAGTAATATTTAGTGGCTCTGGTTAATGTATTTGTTATTGTTGCGTCTGTAAAAAGAGTATGTTTTGTTCATGTTTTCATGTGTAAGTGAGGCTGTGGAGACTGAAGATAGTACTTCTTTATTAAAGCAGGTGGCTAGCATTCAAGGAGACTGCAGCCCACCTGTACAGGGAATCAGTATCCAGTAGGCATCTGGGGATTGTCTGATGCAGTGGGATTCCCTGTCTTGATGAGAACTGCAAATATTCCACAGATTTTCCAAAGGTATTCCAAAATGCAGATCTCCCTTTTCTACCTTAGGTCAGATTTTCAGGACAGTGTTTGACCCTTTGTGAAAGAACCATTTTTGCATCTGGGTCTTTAAACCACTGTCGCAGGAAGATGGCTGATTGCCACCTCAGAATTTGCCAACTAAATTGGGAGGAGAGCCTTAACAGTTCAGGGATTGTGTTGTCTATCGTTGTCAGCAAGCAGCATCTGTCGGAGAAGCCAGTCTGAATTCCAGCAAATATCCCCAGTAATCTTAATCCAGAGACCAAGGTTCAAGAGTGACTAAAAATAAATATGTGGCCATAACATTAACTAAAGCTCTTCATTATTTGCAAGATAAGTTTATTTCTCCCTATCCCCACTTCTTTCCTTACTTTCTTTCCACCACTGCCCTTATTAATGAACTGTGAAAGCTGACATTTCCAATAAGGAACAATTAAATCTGAAACTAAATTAAATGAAGGCATTCATTTACGAAATAATAGCTAACTAGTATGAGGATGGTGAAAAATGATTGCAAGTCATGGGGAAAAAAAAAAAAGGAGTAAATTAAGTCTGACTACATTAATGTTTTTTAAATACTTCTGCTGCTCAGAAAATTAAATGGAAAACATCTTATTAGCTATCTTACATGTAAGGTAATAATGTGTGTATTCAGCATGACAAGTACTACAGGGCAGAAGTTCTTCACAGAAGTCACTGTGAGTAAAGTACTTAAATTCTTAACTTTTGCCACCCTTATTTATTGCAAGGGTGCTGCAGCAGGTCTGCAGCAGAGAAGTTGCTTTGTACCTGCTCTTGCACCGAGCTTTGTGATATTTCTGAGAAGCAGCGATGATGGTCCTTGCAGCCTTCAAAACGTTTCAGTAAGGCCCTGTGGCTTTTCGATTCAGGCATAGTCCTTGCATGTTTGAGCTCAATGTAGTTGACCACATTGCTGCATTTTCTAAGCCCCTATGTAAGGAGTTTGCTGCTTCCTCCTCCATCTCCATAGTGCTTGCAGAATAAGGACAGCATCAAGAACTCATCCTAGGAGACCTGATTCAGGAAATACTGTCAACAGTCCTCCAGTCACTCCACATCTTCAGCTTCTGTTACGCTGCACTGAACAGATGTCACCTGAAGCGTCAGTAGTTAAAGGCTTCGGTGTGTCTGCATTGTTTTCACAGTTCTGATGGCTTTACATGGATGTAGAGCTCTGTTCCTCTATGAGAAACTTCAGCTGAAGAGCTAAAATTCTGAGAGCTAGTAATCCACAGCTGGCACTAGGTTATTTCACACAAAATCCATCCACTCACTCTTGTTGCTCTTGCAGTTGGGTTTTTCAGGCTGGCCGTCCAACATGCACCCAACGTGCTGATTCCTTTAAAAGCGAACCCAAACAAAATATGCAGGTGTCTGTAGGAACGTAGTGGGACAGAACACACACAGTTTGATTTTAAGGAAATGCTGATTTACTGTGAGCAGTGCTAGCCTATGGTTTGTCATGCAACTTTGTGCTTTTTTTTTTTTAATAACTTTATCTGTGAATCTCTTAAGGCTCAAATTAATTTTGCAATCAGTTATTCTTCTAGGGACTTGTAGAATTCACAGCTATGCCATGAGAATTGGAATTTTATTTGAATTAATCTGAAAAAAAAAAAAAACAACCTTCTTGCATATATTCTCCACAACTCATGTGGGCATTTTTTTTCTTTGTTTTGTTTTGCCAGGTCTGAGGAATATTTTAAAAGGAGATTTGGACCCAGGTTGGAAAAAGCATTGATTTCCTCAATTATACTTTAGGCCCTTTCCTTTTGTAAAACAAATAACCTGAATAAACACGTCAGGTGAAGATTAAAACCTCATTAAAAAGTGTAAACAGAGTGCAAAGAAAAAAAAAAAAAAAAAAAAAAAAAAAAGCTTGGCTGAATTAAAAAATGG
>VXAV01001344.1:397861-409755 GCA_013399715.1 Alectura lathami
TTTTTGTTTATCTAATTCCAGCAGGAGGAAGATGAATACGAGGCAGTGTTGAAAAGATCATTTCTTTCTTCACAGTGAACTTACGTTAAAGCATCTCGCTTAAGAGAATAAATGATGTGTCATAACCTGAGCCCATAGAGAATGTGGCCAGAATGTTAATGATCTTGCCTTGTTTTTCAGTTGTGTTGCATGAACTCAAAGTACTTATTAACTCTGCTTCCTCTGACTGCGATAAAAACGAAATGTTACACTGCAAAGCCTCACGCCCAGTGATAACCTTCTTAACTGGCCTACTGCTCTACCTCCAGCTGAGTCATAGGTGTGGATAAAGTGGTTAAATGCAAACATTTCATGTTTGTCACTGAGAAGTGTCTAAGCTGCCCAGGAAAGGATGTATTTCTTTGAGCTGTACCTGTAGCAATTAACCTTGGAAATCGTTTGTAGCACGTGACCGTGTTTTCAGTTGGTCTGACAGAAAGGAGAACAGTTCTGAGTGCTTCTCCACATCAATCAGAACCATATCTTTGTTACAAATAAAGAAAATAAAGAGTTAAAGTGGCAGAAATTGTAGGTTTCTGAAACACCTGCAAATAAAGTTTTCAGTGTTGCTCAGAAGCACTACTTATGGGTTAAAACTATGATTAACAACTTTATTCAAGCTCTTCACATGGCAGAGTTTGTCTGGGTCGAACTTTATTTTATTTTTTAATTTAACTTACCATCATCTGCTGGAAGTCTGCACTAGTATTCTATCTACACTCTGTTTAATATGCACCAGAATTATTGTATTTGATATATATCAATTTTAAATCTGTTTCAACACAACCTTGAATGCCTTTCTGGCTGTATATCACTTCATCAGTCTAGCTTAACTAGAGCTGCTTTTTCATTTTTTATTACCCCCATAAAATCTAGGAATGGAACACTTCGATTTTTCTAGCAGTAATTTTTATTACTTTTAGCCTTTTTTTAAAGTACTTGTCAGCGAGATACAGTACTTTGTACAGAGTATATTTTTCAGCTATGCATTATATTTTTATTTCAATTTATTTTAGACAGAATGTATAGCATACATCTAAATAATACCTATGGTGGTTCAAACGAGTGCATTATGAATGTAATTAGAATGGATATAAACTGGGCTCATCCACCAAGATTGGTGTATTTCAGTTGCCTGCCTCTACTCATAGTCACTTTGAAGTAAGGCTGGAAATGATAACTCATGTTGTAGTTTTAATGTTGCACATAAAATCATATTGCAACACAGGAGAGGGAAAATGAATTTATTGCAAATTTTATGTTTTTATTTTAATTTTTAAGTTTTTCTAGATTTTTCCCTGGAGTGTGTTATTGCACTGCTTTTTATTTTTTCCTCTAAGAACATAGAAATTGCTGTATTAGATCAGACTAGTGATCTGCCTAGCCAGGTAGTCTGTCTTAACGCAAATGTGTGCCAAGAGGCATGTAAAGGCCTACAGTGGGCCTCTGTAGGAACAGCTGTCATCAGAAGATATCCGTGGCGGAAAGGTCCCTTCTAATCCCCATTAATTCAGCTTTACTCTGAGCCCCAAAATACTCAATTTTGTGTCCTTTGGTTTAAAAAGTATGCTTTTGTTTGTTGTTCTTTTCTGTGCCATGTCTGATTGTAGCAGCTTCAAGGAATAGGATGTGGAGCGTAGTCTGTCTGTCCTTCTGCCACTGCTCTGTACATCCTGTGTGCAAATTATTTTAAAAACAAACAAAAAAAAAACATCTTAAGGATTGAGTCCAACTCATGGCTCAGTGTGATTCCTGGCTCTACAATAACTTCTAAAGGTGTGATTGTGACAGATTGAAGATTTCCCCCTTTAATTTGTTGAAATGATCTATTTACAAGTTCGTGTTCACTTCAGAATGTCCACTTTACTTCCGTGCCTTTTCCATGAATAATGCTAAGCAAGAACCTATGTAACGTGAGGTTAATGTTTCTGTAAGAAAACTGTGACCAAGAATGTCTGAACAGCATTCCTCAGCCATATGCCAAGTGCCCCCTAGATATTCTCATTCTTAATGAACATAGATAATGCATTTTAAATAATACCTGTAATAATATGGTGTGAGGGGAGAGCAGGAATGCTTCTCTAATTAGAGCTTTTGAATGACATTGGAAAGGGGTTCTGGGTTAAATAATCTTTCCTTGCTTTGGGCTGAATTAGCATAGATTTAATGCCAGTGATAATTTTATGCAATTGTGAGATCGGTAGTTTAATGCATCTAGCAGTGAGAGAGGGATTTTCTTTCACTGGCAGCACTGAATTAACCCCTGTAATCCTTTTTCTTTAGCTCTCATGCCCATCCAGACTTCAACTTAATAAAAGACCAAAGAAATCAGGAGTCTGTGGAGCACCTGTGGCTTGAGCACAGGCGGAATGAGATGCTCTCTTAGCATGTCTGTGGTTCAGAATCATTAAAAAGACTAATAGCTGGAGTGGAAGGCCAAGTTTACATTTCCACCAGCAGGGATAATTATGAAGGTCCGCATACAAATGCGATTGAAATGCTTGTTTTCTGTTTGCTCCATAGAAGATGTGCCATGGTGCGTGTTAAGAACAAAAAGCTGCCCCTGAAAGTTCATGTAATCAAAGCCCAATGCCCAGCAGCTGTTAAGACATGTAAAGCACAGCCAGCACGTAACTAGGTCCTTGAGATCTGAGTGCCAAAATCCCAGTCTGTCAATAGTGAAGGCTCAGTTTCTTGATGACGTGCAGTGAAGAAAAAGTTAAACCTCAGTAGACTGATTCTGGTACTTTTAATCTGATTAAAAGGCGAGTGGAGTAAATCAAGGTCTGCAAAACTCAGAGGAGAGCTGTGAATATACTCTTTTAGGAGCAGGGGTTGATAGAGATTGCAGATATACATAATAAAACTCAAACACCCCAAAGTTTAAATAAAATACTTTATTTGATTATAGCATTCATGGATAAAGACTGCTCAGGAGGTGCTCTGAAGCTGCTGTTAGCTGCCAGCTCAGAGGCGCATGGAAGACATGCTTTGATTATCACATCAGACTTCAGATGTTTCTCGTTGCTTGTTTAGCCTTATTCTTAAGGATCAAAAGAGCCTGTTCACATAAGGGTTTGTTTATTTACAAGGATTATACTTGTTAAATGACAGTTTAAAAGGAATTAAGTAGGCCTCCAACATTGATAGTCTAGCATTAAAGAGAGTATTAAATGCTGACCTTGGATTCAGTTAAAGGCCTTCTCTTCCCTTCCCTCCTATCCACAAATCTGGAGAAGGGATGGACGTGTAAATGTGCCAGAGTTGATTCTCTTGATGCAATTAGAGGGATGACTGAAATAAAATCTCCAGTGAAAATGAGTATGGGTGTTTTAAGGGATGACTGTAGACCACTGTGATCCCTGGGAGATGTGCCACTGATGCTCAGAGCAGCAGGATGAAAGCTTTTGCACACAAGGGATTTGCATGAATCCCTGACGGACTGTGCATTCAGTTCCCAGACACATTGACAGCTCCTCCATTCACCTAAAAGAAGTGGAATGAGGAACAACTTTATCAGGAAGCATCTTTAAAATAGCCCTCATAGAAGAAATCTCCCATGAAAACAAGAGAAAAAGAGTATACTAAGGCAAATGATTGAGGTCACAGCATGACGTAAAACCCACGCTGAGCAGGGCAAACTTGAGGAGGAGCATTGTACCCAGGGCTTGCTGAGGAGAATAAAGACAGCTGCTGTTAGCTGAGCATCTCTGGAAATGTCGTCTTGACAAGGGCAGCACAGGGCNATGCTGGCTAATCTTATTCTGGTCAGTATTTTTTATTTTTTGATAGAACAGTTTTACTGGACAAAAACTTTTAATGAAATTGAAGTACCTCACTATGTTGGTGTTATTTTTCAGTGGAAAAGTCCCAGAAATTCAAAGTCTGTCTTAATTCAAATACAATGTGGTACACTGTATCATGTCCTACTACAGCAGGATTTATCGGTATAAACAAACCAAAATGTTTCCACAACATTTTTTGATGTTAGTTGAAATACTTCATTTTTTTTTGTCCAGTATTTCTTTTTTCCACTTTGAACATTTTGTCCTGATTAGGATGAAAATCTGCTTTGACACGACTGTAAAAGAAAATCGTATTTGACCATTACTTCTGACTAGCTTGGTGTAGTACCTGCTTACTGCAATACAGCTGTGTGAAAAGGTCACATTGGAAACGTCTTCTGTGATGAAACAACATGCGAGGGAGAACTCCTCGGGGAAGCAGATGACATTAATGGGAAATGTAAAATGCCACATTAATATGTTGGATTTGTGGGAGGGGCTGGGGTGATGTTATTCATTCTTTGGGTATAAGGGACAGCAGAATGCCCTGAAAGCAAATTCTTGGTTATTTGTGGTTTTAGTGTACAAAGCAAGGGGAGGGAGGGGGAGAAGGAAATGCTAGCTGAAGAGTAAGAGGAAATTATTTTTAAAACTTTAATTTAAAATAAGACATGGGGAAAAAAAAAGGCAATGAGGTGCTGACAGTGGAAGATAAAATGATCTATAAAAGTTGTGTAAGGAGTATTGTGATGCATTATTATTGCCATCATCTCCCACTTAACGTGACTACTGCGTGTTTGTACTGCTTTAGATGCCATAAAGTTACAGTCAGGAAAGGAAATCTTGTTGTCCCTGACATTGTACCTACATGGAATACAATGTAAGGACAGAGTCTCCTTGGGATTGAGATCTGTATTTTTCACATGCAAACAGTGAAATGATCAGACACAAGTGGGGAGACCTTGAGATGGCCCAGATCTAGCAGGAATTGGTTCTCCACTTGCTGTTCTGGGTTTCACAGGGATGTAACGCTGTTGATAGAGGTGATTTTTTTTTTTCTGAAATATGACAGAATTGGAACAACTCTCTTCCCACTTGTTCCTATTTACTTGATATTTTGTCCTTAACCATTCAAATTCTCACTATATATTTTTGCAAATTACCAAGACATGTTCAGTAAAACCTGAGTGGCAGTCCTGGGCTTGCTACACATTCAAAACCAGCCCTGAAGGTTTTTCGGATTTTAACATTAAATCACTTGGTTCTATGTGGCTATCTCTGTAGTAATTGCCAGAACAAGCATGGAAAGCTTGCTGCCTTTTAATTCACACATGGTTCTCTGATCTCTGTGGGAAGTTATATGGGAAGGTATGTGTATTGGTTGAAAATTTGGAGGAGTTACCACTGCAATATTCTAGAAATTAAACCCAATGATATTTGCCAACTGTAATATTTTCATTGTGTCTTCCACAAGAGAGAAGGTGTTTTTTTTTGGTAATTTGCAGGTCCAGAAGCCGTGTGACCTCGGTAATCTGTTATTTCTCCATGTTTTCAGCCTTTCTGGATAGAGAAGAAAACAGAATGTGTAGCTTGCAACAAACCCCCCACCCTGACTGAAAGTGCTATGTGGCCTGTCGCTGCCCTGTTTCTTGTTGAGACATTTTGTCTGTTAGTCATCGTGAACATGTGTTTTGAGAGTAATAAGCTACTCTATTGACTGCATAGTGGTAGTGCTGAAACCCTTACAAATCAAGTCAAACAGCAGTTTTTCCTTCCTTATCTCTTGCATAAGCCGAAGTGCTGATTTTGTTAACTCCTTGTCTTAGATGGTGTAGGTTTTCTTGGAGAGCTGTGTTTGAATGCAGATGTTCTCTGTCTCTCTAAATAAATATGTTAACGTCGTAACACTTAGCTTAGGTTATCCCTTCTGTTTTCCTAATGCATTACTGCCAAAATAATGTCAGCATGTGCATTCATGAATAACTTATTTTTTCTCACATGGGAAAGCTTTTATTGGAAAGGGACTTGGTTTACTTCTTTGGGGTTATTGCTAGTTTAGTGACAATTTTTGGAAGATAACTTTTATGGATAAGTTTCCCCAGGTCATTCCATTCTGAGTGCAATTGGTAGTGATGTCCCTATATGGAGCTTTTAAAATACTCAAATAGTTGTCTCAGGCTATTGGGAATATTGAGAGAGATTTCACTGGTATTAGAATTCCCACTTATTTAAATTGTGACTATTGGTCTGATCTAGCACAGGGATTCGTGGCTTTAATAATAAAAGAAAACTGCTAATACATAAAATAGGCTGAAGAGGGAAAGCAGAAATGCAAAAATAGTTTTGGGATTAACAGTAGAGCTGTTTCTTATATGCTGCATCTTGTTGGTTGCATCTTGCAGCTTCTATCGCATTGTGATCTTGGCTTCTGCATGTGTTCTTGCCTGATACCACACTGTGGAACATGTATGCCAACAAGCATGTCACCTGGCAGCTAGAAACTCAGACCTGATGTGTTGGTTTGAATAACACGAAGAGTCTGTTGGCTCTGTAACAGTACAGCTGCAAGAATGAGGGTGGTTGGTGTGAGTGAGATACTTGTATGGAGTTCTTTTTGAAAAACGTCGAGATGCAAAGTTTTCTGGTGTTTTTTTTTGTTTGTTTGTTTTGTGCCTTCCATTACAGGAACTCACAGAGCATTTGTGCTATAACTTCATTTAATATGAATGTTTAATATTATGCACAGGAGCCATGGCAATCTCTGTCTGTCATGTATGTGCGTTCTAAAGCCTTCAGATTTCAGTTCCAGATAAAGTTGTGAATAATCTGATGAAGGAACTTGGTCTCTGGCTATTCCTGAGGGGGAGAACTTCACCTGACAGTAGTGACTCTCCTGTCTCTGCAGGCAAAAGCTTTAGGTCAACATCAGAGCAAATTTTAATCTGTGAAAATACATCATGTGAATAAAACAAGATAAATCTTCAGGACTGCATACTAACAAAACCAGCTGTTTTCATTTATAATCCAAGCTGTCAAGGACTTCAGTGTCTCTACCGAAGGGGTGAACCACCTTTACTGTTAAGGTGGTCTCTGAGGACTGTCCCACATTTCTCTTAGAAACTACAACAGTGGTGGTGTCTCAGCTGATTTTCAGTTTTGTTTTGTTTTGTTTTATCCAGCAGTTCTGAGGATGGAGTCACACCATTAGGGGATTGGAAGTGGCAGAATCAAGTCTCTGTATCAGACGATATTTACATTTTTTATGTTGTGAGGAGTCTTGGTGAGTTTTATCAATGTCAGATGCGCTGCTCTGTCTCTTTTCAGGTTTGCATTTGCACATTATAACCTCTCCGTTTATCAAATGTTCATTTTAGCTGTAATGAAGGGTATTATTTAAGGTGATAATACCATTGTATGTCTGAAACCTGAATTTATGTTGGATTTGATGAAGAGCTGTGTCTTCTGTTTGTCTGGCAGACTATTTTTCATGTACTGATTTCATATTCCCACTTTCACCTTACTGGCCTACCATCCTCATTTGTCTCCTTAGTCAATTTATTGCTATTTTTTCTGATGCCTGGGTTAGGCTTTTTTTGCTTGGGAACTAATTTTTGCGTATGTGTCCTAATAGTTTCATAAGCAGACAGAGCTGATCTTTGTGTGGCTTTTAGATGGCCATGGTGATGCTTGTAGTGATAGAACATTTTTTTTGTGTGTGTAAAACATGACATGCGGTCCCCTAAGTCTGTATGTTAGACTGTTCTGGAAGTTGTTGTGCCTTACCTCTGATAATTAAAGATATTTAAAGATAATGTGCTGATATGCTAGCTCTAGCCTTGGCTCATAAGTTTTAGAATGAACTTCTCTGGAACTTTGTCATTCTTGCATAGCACTTGACCAAGCAGAGAGATTATTTTGTAAGTCTTGGTATTGTACAAAGGGTTTATCATTTCTGCAGTGCTGCTTCTGTATGAAAATCTCATTATGTATTTCAAAAAGAATGCAAGCAGTATGATTTTCAGGAAGTGTAATTGCATTTGAAGCTGAAAGGTAGCTGTCTTAGAACATTTGACCTTTTTAATAGGCTGGGCAGAACATGTAATGGATACTTAGGCTTTAATGGTCTTGGAGGACTGAGGAAAGGTGAGCTTTAAATAGGGATCCTATCAGTGATTGAACAAGGGCAATTTTAGCATAGGTAAACTTACAACGGGGAATCAGCGTCTTCTCCCCCATCCTTGCAACTGTATGAAGATTTGTAATAAAAAAGGAGTACTGAAATCTGCAGTGTGACAGATGCTGAGTTGCACCAGAGTGACTATAGTGGCATCCAGGCCCTGGAGGACAAGCAGTTGAGATTTTAATCAAAACCTCATTGAAATCAGAGAGTGTCCAACTGTTTAAGATTTTTGATGGGGAGTAATCACCATGTCACATCTTTATGTCTTTGTCCTTGTCTGTACAGATTTGCAGTTTAAAGAAAGCTGTGCTTAATGAGTATTTATTGTTTCAATAATGTTTTCAGAGCAGGTTTCTGTATTTTAGTTGTCCATATTAAGTACATAGTTAAGATTGTCTGTTCATTGCAAGAGAAATGCATCACAAGTTACAATGCACTTTAGAGGAAAAAAAAAAGGTTTGGGGATCTTTTGTATCAGTAATCCTGGACTGACTTTTGTTCCATCTAGTGAGCTTCTCCTTTTGGAATTGTTTCATTTGTTAAACTTTTTGTGCTTTTGAGAACATACAAATGTACATGGGTGTGAAAATACTCCTATTGCCATTATCAAACTTACCCAGATTCATTAGGTGAATGAATTCACCCTTGATTACTAGACCCGGCAAGCACGTATCTCCTGTGAGGGACATCTCAGCTGCCTGTACTGGTAGCAAGCTGAGTCTGGAAAAAGGGTGGTGCAGTGACATGAAAGCAATAACCTTGTCCCTTCTGATGCAGCCCTGTCACAACTCTCAAGTGATTTCCAGCAAGTTCTTTACCGTCTGTGAGTAGTACTTTTTTTAATGACTGTTGTCGCTGTGAGACTGATCTCCCTTGCAGGCAGCGGGGATGCCATTCACCGCACTGAGCGCTTTGGTTGTAAAAGGAAATTGAGGAGACGAGCCTAACAGGGCTGATGTTAGCATTTGCAGTTGTCCACCCATTCCAGTGTGGGGTTATGTGCAGAAAGGTGATTACAGGACTATTCTGCTGCACATGGATCCAGTAAGAGTTGTAGCATCTCTGTACTACGAAACTGGAGGCCAAGAGTGTCACAGGTGCCACATGCAAAGCTGTACGCCAAGTAGTGCTCTGTAAGTACTTGTGAACTAAATGGACTGGTATTCCTTTCTGCTACCTTCACTGCTAAAGCAAGTGTCCAATATTACTAATTTAAAACCTCTCTGGAATACTAACAGCCAACAACAGTCAGAGGCTTGAGTGTTACCAATATCAGCAAACCTCCTGCATGTGGGAAGTACGAGCGCTTGGAGACGTGTTGTACTCTGTGCGACAGAGGGACTACCTGACATGTATTTTATTTCTAAAATGTCGCTAGCTGAAAATTAATCAGACCTGTAATGCATGTTTGAATTCGTTTATATTGCTGTTGGAAGTAATATCTCAAGAGCCTTAGACAGATAGGTGAATGCTGGAAGCAGGCAGTGTTCTCAGTGGATTAGAAAATGCTTCAAACTCCTCGCTCCCCCCGAAGTCCTTTCTGCCTGACCTTTTAGTACAAAGGGAAGGTTTTAAAACAACAAAGCCAAAGTCATGCCTTCTGTTACCCTCGGGACATTCTCAGGACCTTCTCTAGTCTAGCTACATTTGGGGTTTTTCTGTGAATATTGCTAGTGACCTGTGCCTATTTGTGTAGCCTGTGTGACCTTTTGTTGCAGCTCTCCCTTAAGTAGATACGGAGTGTAATTGAGTTTTCTGTCTAGTGAAATCATGAGATGGCCCCATCTGTTAATAGTGCATAATACCAGGAATTACCATTTGTTGAAGCCCTGGAGTTCATACTTGTCAGGACTGTAAGCGCAGCAGCAGAATTGGGCATGATCATGTACAGTGCAAGATTGCAGCAAGCAATCATTTGGATGCCAGCCAGCGTTGCGGGGTCAGTCTGCACACGATTTCCCTGTGCTTCCTGAAGGTGAGGGTGGGGAAGTAGCTCCCCTCCTGGGGACTGTGTTTTTTAATCATCAAGAAGTCATGTGTGTGTGCTGTAATTTGTAGCCTTGCTTAAATTATCCGGAGTCCTTCAAAAGGAAAAAAAAAATCAATTTGACTTTGGCAGTTGTCTCTACAATGCCTGCCAATCACCATAGTATCTTGGCTATTTTTAAGTCTCCTGAAATCAGTCTGCATTAAGGCAATAGCTGTGCTTGGATTTAAGCCCAGGACTCTATCAATATAAAATGATTTGTTGCAAGTTTAAAGATGCTTCATCCCTATTCTCTCTCTTTTCATTTACATTTTAAGCTTTCATCAAAACGTGGATCAACAGTACTAATAGAGCCTTTTTTTCCTCTATCCTACTTCATGATTTCTACAAAGAATGCCTAAGACTGTATGTTCTTAACCTCTCTCATGTGAGGGCCTTTTTCCTTCTGTTCAAAGAAGAAGGATCAGGTTGCTCGTGGAAGGAATCTGCTACAAGTCTTGCCAACCTTGTGCCATCTGAATCCACTTTCCAGTACTGTTCTGAGGGACGTGAAACAAGCGTGTAGTAGAGTCATTGGAAAAAGCAGACGATCTTTTTATGCAACAGGTGACAGAAATAATCCTTAAAACATTTTGTTCTTCCAGATTTAAGACCCAATTTTCCAAAATGCTAAGTGTGTTGGACCCTTCTTGGTCCAATTGACACACCAACTGTCTTTGGGATGTATTTGGGACACACACCTGCTCCCTACAGCTGGAGTTCTTTCCGTTTGTGTTCTTCATAATCTGCTCAGAAGGGAATAGGTTTTTTGCAGTAATCAGGTTTTTGATCACAGACTTGCCATTCACTTCTGTCATTTCAAACCTGCATGCAGTCATTGTGTCCATCCACGCAGGCTTTGTTGTTCAGTGAGATTTCCCTGAGGGGAAAAGTGGACCAGCTATCACTGTCCGTGCTGTGGAGAATTACAGTCAATTAAGTACTTTAAATCACTTTGTTGTGATGGAGTATAACAGTGTTGTTAGTCAAGCTTGTTTTAATTTAAAAACAAAACCAAATATCAACAAGAAGAAAATTTGTGGCTTCAGCTTCTCTTTAGCGGAAGCATAATTTCCCTCTGTGTTTTTTCCCAGTTTTCAAGGGATCTCTGTGGCACAGACCATCATACAAAAGAGAGAAGGCATTTGTGTTCTGTGACATAAAGCCAATGCTTCTGTCAGTCTCAGTGGTATAATCTTTATATGCTATTAGAAAGCATTAGCGCTCTTTTCTCACAGCTCTCAAAGCAATGTTGTTGTCTGAACTGCTAACAGAAAAATATTCAATTAAATATGGACCATCCCTTCAAAAATAAAGTATTTTCCTGGTTTCATCAGTTAAAATTACAGTTTATTTTTAAATAGCAGAAGTATCCCATATGAATGTGGGTGATTCAAAAGAAACCTTTGTCCTTAACAAATGGACAGTGTAGACTATTTGTGTTCTTTATGGGCACAAAGAAGGAAACTTCTCAAGTTAAAGCCTGTATTCTGCTTGTTTTCCTTGAAATGTTTCAAGGCATGATTAACAAATACCTTATAAACAAAATGAAAACTAATCCCTGAAACAAATAAAACCCATTACTTAATTGTGAGAAAAAGATTGGGCAATATTTTTCTTGAAGCTGCAGCTTTGCTGGAAATACTTTTTTTGAAAACAGCATTACCTTGTTCTAGCTGAATTTGGTTTCTTTTAAGTATATGCAGTTTACAGAACTGTTTGATGTTATCTGTGGGTGGAGATGTTTTTTGAATGTCTTAAAAAGAAAAAAATCAGTGTTCTTGCCTGTCCTGTCTAAATATATGTGCTAAGCATTATATAAGTTAAACTTGTTTGTTTTCAAGCTTTTTTTTTTTTTTTTTTT
>VXAV01001344.1:409807-425579 GCA_013399715.1 Alectura lathami
GGCATGCTGCAGTAGCATTAACACCTCTGGGAACAAAAGGATGGTTCTTATTCATTATTTAATTCTTCAAAGTTTCCCAAGTTCACAAGATGCTTAATTTGCATAATGTCACTCTTTTTTGGGTGAAAGCCTCTTCCAGGCTCTATCACTATTTTCACTTGAGGCTTAGCATTTTGAGCTTTTTAGTTTATCAGCACTGTAAGGAAAATCTTCCTGGAGACTTTCCATCAAACCCATTTGTTGATGAAGGAGGGAACATCTTTTCTAATGGTTTAGAACAGGAGCTGTAAATTTTGAAGTGAACTTCCAGTGCCCCTATTAATAGATAAGTAATTTTTTTTAGCACCACCCTGACCTGAGTAGCGAAGATGGGGAAAGTTGGGAAGGTGAATGCTGTGAATGGGGAGGTTGACATGATTTTGAGGAAGTGTTTAGAGGAGGTGCTTTGCTCCTTGATATTTTTGTGTGTATGTGGTAGAGAAAGACACGAGAACTTCATGGTTCATGTACAACTGAGTAGGTAACTGGCTAGCTAGAACAGGAGATTTCTGATTCTTTGTCAGTTCTGGAACTGGGGATACTGCAGTTCTGGATTGCTCTTCTGAGTTCAGTTTTGTGGAGCTCTCCCACAGCTGGTACTTGAGTGCAGCTTGGATCTGCTATTTAACCACGCCCTTTTGAGTTCTGTAGGTGCTGACAATGATGAGCTTAGTGCCTCTGCTGTCCTGGAAATTCACAGGATCCACACTACCACAGTGTGGTAAAATGCAGATCTCCCAAAAGGTTGAGGCTTCTTCCAAAACAAAGGTATTTCTCTGGAATTTAGTACGTTATATGTAACTTAATGTAAAATGCTCGTGTCAGAGGCACTGCAGAGGAGATTGCCTGGTGTATTCTGTACTGGCTGGAACACAGTACCTTCATACAGGCCTGTAACGCCTGTGTTCTTATTCTGTGTAGTTCTGTGAATCTGATTGAGAAACGCTGACTTCCATCACCATCAAGGCAGTTTCATAGAATGGTTAACACTGAGATAGCTATTGTGGAACGTTTGCTACGGTAGGGAAAAAAGGATGTGTTTTTCAGAGCTGCCTGAAAGTATCTGCTTGGAAAACAGCACTCCTGTTCCATTCTTATTTGACTTTTAAAAACAGCCTTGAGTTAATCAGATGCAAAGAGAAGGGGGAGGAAAAACAGGTACTCACCAATCGTTGCCATAAAAACAGCCATAAGAATCAGTGTGATCATAAAATTGTCCAATTATGATGTTGTGCTGCAGAAATAATAAAAAAGATATAAACAGAATATAACCTTGAAAGGAAATAAATACATTCAAATGTCAGGCCTTAGCAGAAGAAGAAATAGTCACTTGGGCTTTGTTCCAGACAATTAAACGGTGGGTTCTAATTGCTAGGAGTGTGTGTAAGAACCAAACCTCCAAATCCAGCTGTTCCTCTGACTCTACGATATTCCTGCTGGCAGCCAGCGGGTGTGCTTTCACTTATCATTAACTTATTTACTAACAATATAGATCCTTGTATGTTTGGGGCTGTCTTGGATGTCAGAGGAGCTGGGCTGCAATCAGAAAGACTGGATTCAGCGACTTTTCTTTGTCTTGCTGCATCCCCTGCTAATGCTCGGTATTAGAAGATGGCTGTTTCTAAAATTGGCACATGGTGCTGTCAACTTTTGTGCGTTACTAGAGCAGCCCCCGCTTGTCACAGGGTGCGGTTAGCTGCAAGACTGTTTGAGTCTGCAAGTATAAAAGTGCCAGTCTCCAGAGAAAGAATTGCCGCTGTTGTTCGTTTGCTACCCGAAATCTAGTTTTAGCACTTGCCTGATAGTGAAGAAAATGATTTTTAAAAAATAAAACAAAACACACAAGCTTTGTTGTCAATATGAAGCTCAGTAGAGCGATTCCTGTAAAAAATACCTGAAAACTCTCATCTTGGTACTTAAGAGTGGTTTTATTCCAAGACTGGTCTCATTTCAGTGAGCAAAGTAAGCTGTCTTATGTGGTTTCACCCAGTCCTGGGTTGTTGGCTGGGTTGTTATTCCTTTAATAAGCACTGATGTTCATCTTTTTCTTTCCTAAATATGGGTACTGAGAGCAGGTTTGACTTTATCTACAAGAAGGACGTTTAGACTGCAGTTCTCTCTAGGACTTCCGTCTAACTTTAGAGTTTTACCCAAAGTCAAACAATTAGTTTTAAGCAATTCTTACAGGGGCTTCTTCAGATTCATTAGATATCTCTCTGATTATGGTAAGCAGATGGTTGATGTTAACATCTCAATACCGTACCGTCACCTGGTTAGAAAATAAACTCTTTGCCAAAGGTGAATGCAACTTCTAATGATCATCTCAGTACTTAGATTTTCAGTAATTATGAAACCTACCTGTTTTGCATGAAGTTCTGCTCACAGGCTGGCAGTATGGAGCTCGTCTGACTTACGGATGGGAAACAATTGCTTAAAAACTTAGTAGTGAATGCAGACAGCTGTAGGTCTTTCTGTGGGTTAGAAATGGGGGAGAAATCTGGGGAGATATGGTATAGGATAGGTGATACCTAACGATGGTTACAGGGAAATGGTGTGGCAGGACAATACTTGGATATTTTGATTCTGAAGGTTTGATCTGTCGATGAAATACGTTTGTTTCTGATGTGGCAGATGCTTCCCATATTGGGCCATAAATTTTGAGTGAAGTAGCGATACAGAGTTTCAATTAATTCTTCTGGGAAGCCTCATGAGATCTTTTTAAATAGCATCATTATTTTGGTCAGGGAGAAATCTTGATTTTTCTGCTTCACTTGAAAAATTTCCCAAACTGAAGAAGAGCTGTACAAACACCACTCAGTGTCTGCTTGGTAAAGCTCTTTGGTTCCAAACTCTTTTCAGTACATTCGGAGACCCTGCATTCTGCCTTCTGCAGACTGACCCCACTGCTTGCTATCAGCCAAGCTTCAGGCTGCGTTGAACATGCAAGTTCTATGCTGATAGACTCATACAGAAGAATTACTGAGGTGCGCTTCTGGGCTGCAGACTGTTACTTTTTTATTATTCAACTGAATGTGAGATAGGGAAGTAAAGGTAAATTATCTGGGGAAGATGTGTTAAGAGAAGTTGGACAGGGACAGCAAGAATGGTAAGAGATGGAAAGCAGTAGGGAATTTGTTACATAGATTTTAGGATCATTTGAATTTCAGATGTATAATGAGATAGAAGATGTGAATGGGAAAGACAGAAAAAAGGGACCTAGAAGACAAGAATGTTGGAATGCAGAGCAATAACTTGTTAAGGGCAATTGAATCCAAATGTCTGCTATGGCTTTTTGTTTGAAAGCTAAATTCTCTGTCTAGTCTAAGAGCAAATCTTACTGAAATTACAATTTCTAGCCCATTTCTACTCCTGTTAAGATCTATCAGCACTTAGGTGGAAGACTATGAATTCCTGAGGACAGAGAGAAACCTAGATTAAATAGAATACACGAGGAGCACGATTAAATAAAATAGCTTCACAGATTTATAAGGCATATGGAGTTATTCTGTTCTGTTCTAGGAGATGTCTTTAGTTACTGAAGTCATGATGACTACAGGGCATGTATGAAACCCTTGAACCAACTCTTTGCTGAGCACTTTATAGCTAGTTTTACTAGTTACGTCATTAAGTGTTTGACTGACTATTCTGCTTAACTTTATTTTCTTGATGTTCTGTTTTCTTCAGATGAGATTATAGCTGTTACTGTTAACAACACGTTCCTTTACCAACGATCAGTAACAGTATATATTTAAATGTGTATGTTTTATTTAGAGGTATTGCATATGCCAATTGACATATGTTCTGTCAATCCTGTATTTTGATAGTCTGAAAGGATTACTGTAGGAAAGGAGTTCTGATGTGTTGTCAGTTAAGCTGAAAAATCATCTAGCTGGTTGCATATTTTAAAGCTGCAGCTGTACACCTAGAAAGGCTTTGTGCAGCTCAAGGTGCCCCTGGGTTAGGAAGAGACTACTGCACGTGCAGGTCTGAAATCTTTCTGTAGCTTTTCTGCAGTTAGCTTTGAGTTAATTGTATTTGCTTATTTTACATGCACTTTTTGTCTTACTGTATTACAACATTATCATTACTTCTTTGATTAAAGGCTCATTTTTGCAAAAGCTATGGTGTTACATGATTTCACAGTGCTTTCCATGCAGGGCATTGCTTTTGATATGGGCACTACTGTAATAAAAATTTGTAACAGCAATGTTAAAATGGTAGTGCAAAGGTGAGCAGAAGGGTGGATGCTTTGGAAAATTGAAGTAGAAAGGTCAGTAAGAAGATGAAAGGAATGGTACTATTAGTTCAAACTATGTTAGCTAATTATAAAAATCTTAATGTAGTCTGTATTGCCTGCTATGGTCACACCAGCCAAAATGCTATGGTTTTTCTAATTGAACTGCATGCTGCAAATGACAGCTCAGGTTTTGACAAACTTCCAACTCAGCTTTTTCTTTCTCAGCATTTTATGTAAGGTAAACCTGGTGTGTGTTGGTAAAGTTGCTCCTCTTTTATGTTTAGAATGCTAATGGCAGACTTCTTATTCTTTGAAGTTAACAACTCGTGGACCCCGTTCTTGTTTACCAGCTCCAGTGAGCGTCAGTGGTGATACCTGTCTGTCACCCGGTACCAGGAGGGTGCTGGGCACTGGCATGGAGGCTTCTTAGAAAACCAAAGCCATGTCTGTATAATGTAGATTTCAAAGTCATTTCTGTACAAATAGCTGGAAAGCAGAAAGTGTCAGATCTTTGATCCTTGGAAAAAGTTAGTCTGTCAGATCTTTGCATTGTGATTGTCTTTTGAGGCTTGTTTTTGTTCACCTGATGGAAGATGCAGTAGCTGGAGTTGGAGTTAATTTTTCTGGGAAGTTGTCACTAAAATACAGTTTCAGAGGAAAGAAAATGTTCATAAATGTTCAGAAAAGGCATGCTCACTAAAGAGTTTCAAACAAAAGGGAAGCAAACTGTATTGCCTTTGATAACATGCATATACAAGCGTAGCTTTTTAGAACAGGAAATAGAAAATGAAGTGAGAATGTTCTAGGAAAAAAAAAGAAAATGTAANTTTTTCCCTCCCCTGCAGCCCCCAGCCCATGTATTTTCCATTCTGAATTTTTATTGCAAACATGAGAATTTGTTTCCAAAGAAGAATTTGGAAAATATTCAGCAGTTTCCTGATGAAGTCTGAAGTCTACTGTAAAGCTAAATTTGGTCTCTTCTGTTTGATATGAGACAATTTTTCTGATCTTTCCATGAAAAGAATAATAGATCCTCCAGCCATTTGTTGCGTATTCACAGCGCTTTCCATTAGCATAGGTGAGGTGATAGTCTGAGAATTCTCTGAAGCACAAAAATCAGTGAAACAAGTTAAAAATTTCAGGTCTTGATTTTACCTGCCCAAAAGATACTAATTAATTCACAGCCAATTATATGTCATTTCCCAAGCATGAGACTGAATTTGTACAAAAAGCAGGCTTAAAGCTTAATGTATATATGTGAAATTTTGATTTTAGTCCATTTCTGAGGGATATTGAACAGTGGTAAAGATTCTCCCTGCAATCCACGTAAAGAACGGCCTCACAGTACAGCAAAACCACTGCTATTTTCTGTTCTCATTCTGCCACGCAGTCACTGTCAGCCTTATTAGTATTTAAATCAGTTCATAAGTATTTTGGCTTAAATAAGCTTTATTTCTGATCAATGTAATGCCATGATTTTATGGTTTTTTTAGAGTCTTTAGCTTAAAGTAGATGAGCTTATGATAAATACTGCAGATGTGTTAGAAGTTGATTAAATTAGTAATAGAAATGGACAGTAGGCAAACAGGAGGGAAAATGCACAGATGAGCAAATTTGGGATTTTTCAGCCGTGTTCTCAGTCGTCGTTAATGGATTCAGTCTGCTGTCAAAAAGAGAAATATTAAAAGATTTTTTTAAACAGGATTAGCAGAGGGGAAAAGAAGTGATTTTTCCCCTCTACTGTAAGAACTGAGTGAGTGCTCAGTGAGCAATTTCCTGTGTCTTCAAATATAATATATTTTCTATGTAGATTAGGAAAAAAACCTGTGGGAGAAAAACTGAACTCAAAACTCCTCCCCATAACACCCCTCTTCCCCCTGAACAAAAACAACTAAAAAAGCCTTTTAGACCCTTTCTTAACAAGATTACTTAAAAACTCATGTGGCTTAATTTATCTATCACTGAGATGAAATTATGATTTAGAAATGCATAAATGACTTTGCTTTAAATACTTAAACTTTGCTCCAAATGGCTTTTTGAAGTTCAAAATAAATTCAGTTGCCCATCTGCTATCAAATCCCCATGTTTCTTGAGAGTACTGAGAACAGCACATAGAAACACATCTCTAGAGCCAATCTCCACTCAAATTAAGAGGCTTTTTTTTTACAACGTGTCTCATCTATAGCCAAATTTCTATTATCCTGTACAGGAATGGATGAAGAGCTTGGTGGAGATCAGCAGAGCAGGGTGGTGTAGCATAAGGCTCCACTGAGAGGAATGTGTCAGCTATATTGTCAAAAGAGATTTTACAATCAGCAAGTGCCTAGCAATTAAATATTATGATTATGCATTTCTCTACTGTATTAGCTTTAAATAACGAAGTGAGGGTTTGGGGAAAGATGACAGATGTTGTATCATGATCACAATTGTTTGTATTTGTGATACATTGTGATGAATTCTGTTCTGTTCTATCAACGTAAATTTAGAAAATCTCCACGACTATAGCAGTCAATCAATCTGTTCTATTCTGATGGGAGAGCAGAATTGGAACCACTTTCGTCCTTGCTCTGTGTTGTAAACAGTTTACCTGAAAAAGCGTTTTCCATGAAGAAAATCTTTCTGTCTTCTGACTCTTCGTACGGTGATGTAGAATCCGTAAGCAGGGCCATGTGCACACATACTCATTACCCTGAAATAGTTGCTGTTTAGTGTCAGCTTCTTACCCACCACATTTTTCATAAGAGAGATTAAGTGAAATAACTCCATCATCCAGCTCATGAGCCTCTGTTGAGCAGAGATTGATGATCACTGAAATTGTGCTGTTGGTTTTCTGGGGTGGACAAATGCAGACAGAGTCTGAGCTTTACAGAGACCACTGGAGTCAAGTAATTTGGAACTTAAGCAAGTCTTGAATCTAGTGTTAGTTGAAATAGTCAATTTATGTTGTGGAAGGATCTGTTCTGATTTACAGAAGCTCTGGAAATATACAAGCCAGCTTTAAAAAGAGGACATCTGAGAGGAAACCTGGTAAACAGATGTGAAATCTCAGCAGAGAATGAGAAATCGTAGTAGGGATCCTTCACAGTCTCTTGTGACCTACAAATTGACAAAGGAAACAGCAAAATGGCAGGCTCAAAACAAATAATGTGTCTGTGAGATGCTGTGGGTGCCAGAATTAAGGACATGAAAGAAGTTTGGGAAGAAAATTCCATTAGATGCTCTTCAACACAAAAATACAGCACCTGTTCTGAACGTCCTCGAGATGCAAAATCCCTGCAGGATATATGCATACACATGTAGTATTTAGTATTATTATTTCTTTAGAAGTATAGAAATACAAAATATATTACAGTCTTCTGTAGGTGATCGCTAGTGAGAACTGGTGGAGCTGTGGTAACAAGGTGGGTGTAAATTTGCTTTATCCAGTTCAGCTGCTTTTACTGAGCTTTGGAGCTGATTAATACCTGTTGTAAGCTGCCTTCCTTTCCTGTTTTGCAGTGACATACCTCAAACACTTTGGATTCAGTGTGTTACAGTGACATTTCCTGCCTACAGGTCCCAGGGACTAGAGGTTTTATCTTTGAGAAATCTCAAAATCTCTTGAATTTCCACAAAAAATTCTGCATCTTTGTAGATATTAATATGGATTATCAGTATGTGTATATGAAATGTATAAATACATTTTTATATACATGTAAAAAGTGGAAAACATTAGATGTAAAATATAGTATGTTTAGCATAATTCTGGGTATTGTAGGCTGGATAAAAATGAATTAGTGCATGTTGGAAAAGACTTTTTCTGTGCAATATTTAATAGCTCCTGTCTCTAGTCCTTACCAATACAGGAGCAAGTCTGTGTCATCTTCGGTGTCCCGTGAACAGTTCAAGTACCTGAGTGAGTGAGAACTGTGGAAAGCTAGAGAAACACCTACATGCACACATGAATAGCTTATGAAACCATCAAAAGCAAAATCTAATTTGTTTTAAGGTAACTTCTTAAAGAATGTATGAATTCAATGAGCTCAGTGAGGTCGTTGCTTAGAGCCACCCAAGAGGAGGTGCAAAGAGAGAGGGGGAGCAACAAAAGAACAGGCAGGTCTTACCATGTCTTACTGTTCCCTGAGAATCCCTTTCATGTCTTGAAACATCCCACTCACCACAGCGGGAGGAGTTAGAGTTAGATATTTATTAAAAGAATAAGAATGTCTGAATCTCCTCTGAAATTATTTACATATATCTTCCCTTAATGAAAATGAATTACTTGTATTTTGTGTAGATATGCATAAACCTCTTCATACATCAAACTCCACGCTGAGTGGCCTTGTAACATAAGAAAATACAAGTTATTAACCAAACAATAGGTTGTGCAGTACTAACTCTGCAACACTAAAAGAAGCCCATCAATCATTGGGCAGGCTCAGCTCCAAGACTTTATTTTCTTTCTTTCTTTTTTTTTTTTTTNTCCCGGGAAAGTGTCTCAAAGTCAAATAGTTGCTGAGCTAAATCTTTAACTTGTCAGCAGTAGTAGGTCATAAATGGATTTATTCCATTGTGATTCTGTTTATCAATATGTTAAGATTCATATCTACCAAAGGTTCATACGTGTAATCTGGTTCCATCTCCACTCAGGTTGTTACTCAAGAGCGCGTGCTGCAGTCATAATTTGAATTTTATGAACAGTGGAACTGTGTAATAGCTGATGAATGGGTTGGTGCAGCACAGTTTGGTTTTAGAAGCGATTTTATAGCGGGGGGGAAAAAATTAATTGTTCAGATTCAAGAGAAATTGCAGTGCTGTGTGTATGATAAGGTTTCTTGTACTCATGCATGTGTGTGTACATGCACTTGTATTCTCAACAGTTTTTGTGCAGAAGGAGGAACTTTGATCTAACCACAGGAAGTCTAAAGGCATTGTCAGAGTTGTACATCCTAAGTGTCATAGGCAGACCTGAAGATGTGTCTTGTGTCTGGAGAAAAGTTCTGAGGTAGTGCCTCAGAACTGCATTGGAAAAAAAATTACAGTCAGGAATAAAAATAGCTTTTTCTGCTCTTTGTACGCAACTTGCTTCCAGTCTGGCAAAGCACTAAATTTGATAATTTGATAATTTTTTTTTTGTTTTGTGGTTTTCTTCTAGTAAAGCTGAATGCAAAATATTGATCATTATTCACCTGTTAATTATTTGGAGTGCCTATATGAACATTCTGTAGTGCAGTATGTAAACCTTACCAAAATGCTGGCCACAAAGACTGAATTGTAACTGAAGAAATAGTGGGTTAGACTGAAGGAAGGTAGAGGGAGAGGCAGCAATTATTGCCATCTTATGCAACTTAGTTTTAGATAAATAGAAGTAGTAGAAAACCCTGATGTGTGTGTACAGTAATAGAGGAGGGACTTTAAAAAAAATTGTATCAGTGATTCCAAATATTCTTTATTCAAAAATCAAATAATTTAATAATTGAGGGAGTTATTTGCACAAGTTGTTTACACATGGGTTGATCTATGTTAGAAAATAATTTTGGCTAATTCTAAAACATGTTCCTACTGAATACATTTTTTATCCATTGGAATAACTCTGCTGGTTGATGTGAGATTCTTCAGACATAAGCAGTGCTTATGAGATTGTTACACTTAATTAGTTTATAAATCTGTCTGCAGTAGCTGCATATGAAAATTTAATATGCAGCCTCAGAACGACATGGTGCTTTTTTACTTTGCTATGAGACAGTCTACTGGAATAAACCATAGATGGAAGCAGTAAAGATTAAAAACCTTTAAAAATAGTACACATGTCCTAGAGGTACTTTAACAGCCCTGACAAGAAAGTGGTGGTTCTGTTGAGAACGGTGAGGTTTTGAACACCCACCCTGATGAACTTCTCAGAAAGCTCTGCTGAAAACTATCCTCTCTCCTTTGGCCCCAAATACTGGATATAGGAGAAAAATTGCAATTACCTATGTTGTTATTTTTATTCCCTGAGCTGCAAAAATTCTTCATCATTGTTTCTAATAGTGAAGCCTTTTTTTGGATGAAGGCTGTCTTCTTCCTTCCCATTTTTGAGTTGTTTGCAAGCTTGTGTTTGCTTTAAATTCCTGTGCTGCTCAACACCATATGCCCCTCAGTTTGCTGGAGGTAGCTTGGAGGTAGCTAGTTGTTGGCTGTATACATTTTTGTGTCTATGAAAGTTAGATATTTTTCACAAGAAGCTTCTTAGTTGTTGGGACTACCTGTGGGCAGGCTTGCTCCTCAGTAACCTTGCTTTGTTGTTGGTTTTTTCTTTGTTTGTTTGTGTTTGTGGTTTTTTTTTTTTTATTATTATTTTTTTATTGAATTGAATGTGTAAGTAAAATAATGGTTGCTATTCCCAGGAAGGAAAGCTTACCCAGGGTCAGGGGGAGCCATCACAAGAATATAAATAGAATAATATCCTGTTCATGCAGCTCTGAGTAATACATGCTCCACATCTCACAGGTGATAACAGCTTAAATATTAATTCATCTGAGAGCATTATGTGTTAGAAAAGGTACACAGTTAATTAAGCCTTGGAGGCACGCAGGATTGATCTTAGTTTCTATAAATTGTCTTAGCTTCATGGACTTCAAAGGAATCATCCTTATTCACACCATGGGAGGATTAAACCTTTCTATTTTAAGATGGTTTAGATTTGAATATCCTAAGTTAATATGTACAAATTCTTTTAATAAAGGAATGATATGAATCAGTCAGTGTATAATACGATGTGTTTCAAAAAGTGGAGATTAAATAGTTTTAAAGTGATAGAAGAGCAACTCCTTTACGAATCACAAGGATTTGTGATGCTTTAATTTTTTTTTCTGTATTGGTCTCCCTCCATTCTCCTTGCAAACCAGATAAATACATAGCGTTGTCCATGTGAGAGTAAAACTGGCACCTCAGATTACTTTTGAGAAACAATTGCTTGCTTGCTTTGGTAAAAATAATGGGGGATTTTAGTTTCTTCCACATGCTGAATCAATTTCTCTCTNAAACACCTATTTCAGGAAAGCTAACACTCATAAGACAGATCAGTGCTTTGCTCAGCAGGTTCTTGGAATATCTAAGCCCTTATATGAACCAGACCAAGCCAGAACTTGAAGCCTGAAATTAGTCAATGTATAGAATAACTTGTTGAGCACTGTTTTGAGCCTCTTTTTCTTTACATAGCCGAGGCAAGTAGCCTGAAAAATACTTGTTGTTACAAACATTCTCTCTCACATTTTGACCAGAAGGTGTCAGGTGTGAATACTTCATGATGGCTGCTTCCTGAAATTGATGCATTCCTGTGAAAAGGGGCAGCTTCAACAAATCAATATTTTTAAAGAAAAAAATTACACCGGGAACTTTGTGGTTAGTTCTGCTTCTGAATCTTCGTCGTTAACGTTTTCTTGTGAGGTGTTTATTCTGTTGTAGGGTTGTGTGTCCGTCTAGCATAGTGGAGCAAAGTAAACAAAGAGATGTGGGTTTTTTGTTTTTCTGATGCCTCAAGTTTACTGCATCCCCTCCCTAACTCTGTCACCTTTCCTTGCGTTGTGGCCTAGACTAGTGTTTGTGATCTCTGTCCTGCCTGGTGAATTTGGTTCTTTTGTGTCTGTTATCTGTAAGGGTATGAATGCATGCTACATATATGTAGTATACGCATAGCTAATGTAAACGCCAGCTTTTCATTTTTCTTATATCTTCCTAGGACATATTTTTCTGTGAAGGTGCTTTGTGTGAAACTAGTTTCTCATGTCCAGACAGCTCCTTTTTGTTTTAAGAAAATGTTTTTTTATAAGCAGGATACACTAAGGGATTTGCACCATCGATTCCTTTCAAATAGCCTGAGATGCTAGCAGCTTCACCCTTTTTGTTCATTTTTTATGGGTAATGAAGTACAGTTTAATATCATTATGCTCATCAGATAAGGCTTAAAAACCTCACTAAGGTTCAAAAGAAAGTCCTAAATAGATTGCAAGCCTTAGCTGTATGGATGACTGTCTCAGGAGAGCTGTGTGTTTTCCAGACTTCTAAATCCTGACATCCTTCCCACCTCCCAGATGTTTATTTAATACTATCAGAGAATGCTTCTGGGCCATATTTTACTATGTCAGGGGAGAATTGGGTTGGAGGGAGCAGGTTAATTATTTGATGCTGTTTTCAACTCCTGTAGATACTAGCCATGCAACCTACTGAATAATGTGTCAATAATTCAGTTCCTTTTGTTTCTTTCCTGCTTCCAGGGCATTTGTTATAATGTACAGTAAGCATAAATAGCTTTTTAAGTGTACGTGCAGCTAGCCATCTCCTAGAAGGTGGTGGAGAATCCGTTGTTCGAGCTGAGATCTGAACCTAGCGTGCTGATACACTGGGGGGAAAGCCACGTTCTCCGTGCACATCCATGTGTGTGGGATTTAAGGCACATTGATGGTATGCTAGGAAATCGAAAACAGTGCCACAGAGGCATCTCAGACTTTTTTTGTATTGTCATTTGATTGTCATTTTTTAAATATGTCACACGCATCAGTGTGCATAGAAGCATCATTACGTAGTCGATGGGGTATATGCTATGATAAGGGAAAATTTAGAGTAGGCTTTCATAGCTGCATTATTAATGGAGCTTAAGAATGGGTGCCAAGCAGCAGAAGGAACCTAATTCTTCTCTGAACAAAATCTTAATCTGAGCTGTGGAATAGATAGTACTGGTTTATCTTCCCCTACTTGTCTTGGGTATATGCCTCAATCTCTTTAAAGAGAAGATGGGAGGTTGTTAGGTTAGGACACAGAGATCAGATTCCCTTTCTCCTTGCATAAATCTTGTACATATTTAAAGGTGACTGTTACGTCTCACCTCAGTCATCTTTTCCCTAAGTTAATCACTGTCAATAATTTCAATACTTCGTTGTTGTCAGGGCTCCAAATATTTCCATGCTTCTCCTCTGCATTCCTTTCTGTTACTGCATTTCTCTGCTGCAGTGTGGCACTGGAAATTGGGTACTGTGTCTTCTGTTGTTTAATGAGATGGTCTTTTAGAGCTCAGATCTGGGTGAATGCAAATCCGTGATGGTTTCTTGTAGCATGCAAGGCTAAGTAAAGAGGTAAGGATACAAAGCTGCAGGCTCTTTTAAAAGAAAACATCTTAAAGTGGCCAGTGCCCCTGCGTTGCCTCTGGGGAGCGGAGAGAGTTTCACTGCAGATTTGCTCCAGGAATCTCAGGTCTGTGCAAAGCTCAAAAGCTCCTTCTCTGCCTCTTTTGATAATGGATTTCAATCTGGGTTTTTAGGACTGGCTCCCACCCCACTATTTGGGCAAATGTGGGCCTGATCTGTCACTGATTCTGAATAGGGAATTTGACTCTGAAGTTAATTTCAGCAAGATGTTTCTGTTGCAATGAATTGTCCTCTTTTCCTTGTGAAGGAGTGCTCCTTCTTCATAAGTTTCTGGTCAGCTCTACTGTGAGGTGGTTTACGCACTGTGGGGAACACAGAGGGCAGCTGGGTCCCTAGGGAAAAGTGTTGTCTGGTAGCTACGGCAATATGCCTCAAAAATGGAAAAGCAGGGAGAAGGACCAGGAGCGTTTTCACCTCTGGGGAGAAACGTGTGTTGGAGGGCAGCTGTGCAGTGTGAATAGCGAGTGCAGCGTGCATGGTGCTAGCATCAGACGGGCAGGCAGTGAAAGTCAGAAAAAAGTCTCCGACCTTGTGAATGGAACACTGTAAATTCTATTTGACAGTCATGAAGAAGCAGTGTATCCTTCTCCCTGTTCCCTACAGATGTTTTCTATGTTCCAGACTGCGTGTATTTTCAATCTACAAGTTATAAGTCAGGTTTGCTCTGCCTTTTCTTTGAAATACCAATCTGCATGAGTTTGTTTCAGCAAATGAGATCACGTGGAAGAGTAGTTACAGAAGAAGGAGTCGGGTATTGGTTTTGAATCTGGGCTTCAGCTAAAAGGAGGCTGGTTCTCATTCTTGCTTGTAGGATTTTTGTGTCCCCCAAGCACAATGTGGGACATAGTAAAAGCACACATGTGTCTTCTGCATAGAAACACTAATCAGAAAAGCAAGGTGAGGCAGGGAGCACTGGGCATCCACCTTGTTCCAAACTCCAGCAGACTAAAGAGCTGAACCAAGGACTTTTGACTTCTAAGACTGAAGCATGAAATAGTATTTGTGGCATAAAATAATATCTCTGACTCGTGAGCCTGTCCAATGCACATAATGTTAAGCATATGTGTGGTAGCATATTGCTCTGGATGCTTATGAGTTATCAAATCAGGAGGGATCATTTTGAACGTCTGGTTTGCAAAAACATAGTAGATCATCTGTGGGATTCTCTGAATGATATATGCAAAAAAAAATTCTGGTGGATTTGAGAGGCCTGTGAGCTGAGCCTCCAATTGATGGTCATGATGAATGGTCGACTTGACTTAATCAGTAGTGGCAAGCAGTCTGTAAGTGAAGTGAGTTTTCTTTGGAGGTTAATGTTTTGGATGGATATAGGTCTCTAAAAGCAATGCACTGCTGACACAAATTATCTGAAGAAGTATTAAATAGGAAAAAAAAAAGTCCAGAACAGCTATTATTGTCATGAAATGCCATGAATCATCCAGCAGTACTAATTAAAACAAAGAGCGTTTTAATGCCACAGATAAATCTGAGAAACAAGGAGCTTTTCAATGATAAAGTGAGAGGCAGTTTTTCTGTTTTTGACAGTGCTGCGCAGTTTAAGATTTATCAACTTCTGTAGGGTAGTATGGTAGAAATCAAGACAGAAAATATCTAGAAGGAAAAAAAAAATCACAAAGACTAGAAATGTGATATGTTTTCAGTACTAAAATGGATGGGAGATGCTTTTGCTTTGTCCAACAGTAAAGAATATGCTGCATTAACAGTAAAATCATCTTGTATGCTAGTGGCAAAAGTAATGCCAAAAGGACTCGCATAGAACAAATAGAGTCAAAGTAGTCTGAATTATGAACAGCTGAAGAACCCAGCAGTTTGTGGTATTTCTTTGTGTCTCACTCATAGATGTCTAAAATCATGAAGCTGTCCAGGTTCAGTTTGTTGGCTGAGCAGCTGTGATGAACTGCTGTGGTGAAGGGGAGTATGTGCCAGGGCGGTTGCAGCTGGAGAACTTGAAACAGTACTTTCTGGGCTCACCTGGAGGGTGAGGGAGGTACTGCTGGAATCTGCTGAGAACTAGCTCCAGCTCAGCCCAGGCTGAAGAAGCTGGGTTACTTTTGCTCTGTTTGGATGTTGGTTCAGGGATATGGATGTTCACAACATGTTGAGCACTGTTGGAAGGACATTTGGGCACAAGCAGGGAGCTTGCAAGTGATGTGTTACATGTTCTTGTTTGAGCTATTTCCATAAGCTTGCTATGGGATGTGTGTGGTGGTGGTGGTGTAATTTTTGACTTTTTTTTAAAGATCTTTTCCCTAAGAATTTTTTTTTTTTTTTTTTTTTTTTTTTTTTATTGGGGGGGGGTGTGGGTTTTTTTTTT